>JAXCGZ010010896.1:5000-15439 GCA_037179515.1 Halocaridina rubra | reverse complement strand
ATATATATATATATATATATATATATATATATATATATATATATATATATATATATATATATATATATATATATGCATATATATATATATATATATATATATATATATATATATATATATATATATATATATATATATGTATATATATATATATATATATATATATATATATATATATATATATATATATATATATATATATATATATATACATATATATATATATATATATATATATATATATATATATATATATATATATATATATATATATATATATATATATATATATATATATATATATATATATATATATATATATATATATATATATATATATATATATATATATATATATATAACAACGTCGTGAGTAAATGTCTCTATTTTTATGTATTTATGTATGTATATATGCATGCATGTATGTATGTATGTATGTATGTATGTATATATGTATGTATATATGTATTTATGTATGTTTGAACCTATATATGTATGAAGTTACGGCTTTACCGTCAGTCTTATTTCTACCAGTAATTATCTGTATGCAAAATCATAACACCAGCGCAAGGTCTAGATTTGTGAGTGTAAACCCATAAAAACTGACTCATATGGTATTCATAATAAATACAGACACATAATTCTTAAAGAATTATTTATTACTTTATAATAAACTAATCAGTCAATGTATTTTAAGATAATCCTTAAGAAAATCCTAAAGTATAATTTCATGATTTCTGAAAAGCCTTCGGGTTCAGTAGTTCTTTCTTCTAGAAACTCAAGGGCTGGGTCAGCTGGTTTGGAAGCACTTCTACTCAGTGTCTTATGTTTTTAATGTTCTCAGCGTCTCCTCCTCTTAGTGAAGCATCAGCTATGACTGGAGCTATTCTTTTTGAGTCATTTTCTTCTTCTCGTTTTCCCGCGAGGAATCCTGGGTAGCCATCGTTGGACTTGGCCCTCGTTCGACCCTCTCGCATCTTCGCTATCCTCTCCTTGACAACTTCCTCAGGTGAGGCGTCGCGATTCAAGAAGTTTTGGACTGTAAGGAGGAATTTAAATAGTTTATTGAAGGTTTATAGGTCTGTTTTTTATGAATAATTTTTTTAGGGGGGGGATTATTTTTAGGATCCAACACAGGTGTCATGCAGTGAAATCAATCTCTATGGATGAACTGATTTGGTTATTTCATGAAAATTGATTCATTGAATTATATACAGGTCCTTCGCAAGAAGGCAACCGTCCTAGCCCTTGGTAGAAAAGGGAGTCCGTGACGTAAAACCGGAATATATATATATATATATTGGTGGTGTGATTTTGTAACTTGCAAGGATCCCTATGGGGGATCCTTGCCATACACAGAACCGCGTCAGGTGCGTTTATGAAATCCGTTTATGTGTGTTTAGCTAACTAACAATATGGTATCCTAGGTGTACACTGCTTAAGAAATCGGGCCAAATTTACATCGTCAATTCTGAGGGTATTTTACCGTCTCCCTTGACAAATGCTCTGATGTTGGATGCCTATTTTAATGGGGGTAACCGTTATTGGACTGGATAAAATCCATTTCTTCAGTGTGGTCTCAGGACAAGGCATAATAAAGTGTGACTGTCATTTCAGAAAATGGTGTCCGGGTAGCATTTATAGTTGATTAGAAGGGGAATTAAATGAAGCCAGTAAGCATATCTTCACAGAGGCTGAATTTTAGAACACCTACTGCTGATTAGAAGGGATATGAAACAAAGGTAGTTTGCATATATTCTTAGAGGCTTAGTATCATATCACCTTTTGCTGATTAGAAGGGATGTTACACAAAGCTAGTTTGCATATCTTTTCAGCAACTAAATATAAGAATACCTGTTGTGGATTAGAAGGGATCTTAAACAAAGCCTGTAAGCATATCTTCTCAGAAGCTAAATATAAGAACACCTGTTGCTGATTAGAAGGGATATTAAACCAAGCCCGTAAGCAAATCCCCTCGTATTGTTGATATTGTCTTTCTATCTCAAGTGTTTACTTGGAGAGTGAGATTCTGAGTATCTCTGCATAAAAGCCCCAGAACCCTTTGTATGGGAGGTGACACAATGCCCTGGTTATTCGCGAGAGGAAAATAAGGAAGGAGAAATTCTCTGTCCCCTCGTGTCTCCCAATATTGAGAGACTTTTACGACAAGGGAAGGGAGCACAGACTTTATGATAGAATAAATGCAGAGTAAGAGAAAGATAGATAGTAAGACAGACGGATAGACAAATTGAACTCCAAAAGGATCAAGTAAACATAACTACTCCCAGTGCATTAAATAACCCCTTCAATTGTTAGGTTAAGTTAGCATAGGTTCGGTTAATCATCAACCTAAACTAATTAAAACTAGCTCAACCTAACCTAACCTAGCGAATTACGGAGTTATGTAATGTACTGGGAGTCATTAGCTCTATCATGCAGAGAATATTACAAAGTCGGGAAGACTCGTAGCACCCACGCTCCATCCCATTGAGTAAACTTTTACGGCACGCAGGGGAACACGGAGTCGATATGCTTTTTACCTAGCGCCGAGAGAAAGAAGAAAACGCAAGATTAGAGAGAGCTCAAATAGTCATTTGAATAGAAGCCACCCATCGCTATTATTTGTTACAAATAGTCCCCATGCGAATTAGGTTCGGACTCAATTTGTAGCTGGGGGATAATGGCAGCTTGCACTTCCCAGGGCCCCGCGGTGGGATCAAAGTCGCGAGTGTCACGTGCACTCACTTCCCAACTTGAGCTGTCTACCACTGAACTACCGCGGTCCCATGAGATTTATAATGTGTTAGTAGAAAGTAAACTTACTTTGAATTTTCATTCTGAATCCTTTTTGTGTGAATCCGCCATCTGCTGCTGTTGATGTGAAGCAAGCACGGCCTTGAATGTTTTGGGCCAAATGGTTCTTCGTTAAATAGTTTGCCTCGAACTCCATGTCATAATCACATACAGTGCTGGAAGAAGGTTCTTCTTCATTATTATTATTATTATTATTATTATTATTATTATTATTATTATTATTATTATTATTATTATTATTATTATTATTATTATTATTATTATTATTATTATTATTATTATTATTTTTATTATTATTACTGTAAAATTACAGTCTTATATATATATATATATATATATATATATATATATATATATATATATATATATATATATATATATATATATATATATATATACACAGATGTGTATGAATGCAGTAATTTTAGGGGTATAAGTTTGTTGAGTGTGGTAGGAAAAGTGCATGGTAGGATACTGGTTAATAGGATTAGGGATAAGACAGAAAATGTGATCGCAGAATTGCAGAGTGGTTTTAGGAGAGGTATAGGTTGTATAGATCAGATTTTTATAGTTAGGCAGTTATGTGAGAAATATCTAGCAAAGGGTAAGGATGTGTATTTTGCATTTTTGGATCTGGAGAAAGCGTACGATAGAGTTGATAGAGAGGCAATGTGGAATGTATTGAGATTATATGGAATTAATGGTAAATTGTTGCATGCGGTGAAGAGTTTGTATGAGGGCAGTAGAGCTTGAGTTAGGGTAGGGAATGAAGTGAGTGAGTGGTTTCCAGTGAGTGTGGGACGAGACCGGGATGTGTGATGTCACCATGGCTGTTCAATTTGTATATTGATGGAGTTGTAAGAGAGGTGAATGAGCGAGTGCGTGGTCGAGGTTTGAGAATGGTAGATGGGGATGATAACGAGTGGGAGCTAAATCAGTTGTTGTTTGCAGATGATACTGTGGTGGTGGCAAATTCAAAGGAGAAGCTTTGTCAGTTTGTGTCAGTATTTGGAATGGTGTGTGAGAGAAGGAAGTTGCGAGAGAATGTGGGAAAGAGTAAGGTTATGGGGTGTAGAAGAAATGAGGATGGTGCTGGATTGAATGTTATGTTGAATGGAGAGACACTTGAGGAAGTTGATCAGTTTAAGTATATAGGCTCGGTTATAGCTGCAAATGGTGGAGTGGAAGCAGATGTGTGTCACAAAGTGCTTGAAGGATGTAAAGTGTTGGGTGCGTTGAAAGGAGTGATGAAGAATAGAGGGTTGAAAATGAATGTTAAGAAAGTTTTGTATGAGAAAGTGGTTGTGCCAACTGTGATGTATGGATCAGAGTTATGGGGTATGAAAATAAGTGAGAGACGGAAACTAAATGTGTTTGAGATGAAATGCCTCAGGAGTATGATTGGTGTATCTCGGTTGGATAGGGTTAGGAATGAAGTGGTGAGAGCAAGAACGGGTCTGTGGAGAGAAATTGCAGGCAGAGTAGATATGAATGTTCTGAGATGGTTTGGCCATGTGGAAAGGATGAATGAGGAAAGACTACTGAAAAAGGTGATGGATGCGAGAGTTGATGGGAGAAATGCTAGAGGGAGGCCTAGGTTTGAGTGGATGGACAGAGTAAGGAGAGCCCTGAATGATAGGAGGATGGATGTGAGGGAAGCAAGCGAGCGTTCTAGGAATAGGAATGAGTGGAGAGCGATTGTGACGCGGCTCTGATGGGCATCTGCTGTTACCAGGGGGATGCATCTTACAGAGGTAACCATGTGGTAGGAGCAGTAGGGGAGTTGGCAGTTGTGAAGCGACACAGGTTGTGGAAGAGCCAGGAGGATGGGCTGTGGCACTCCAGCAGTGCCATCTGAATGGTCGCTAACTCCCTCGTCATTGCCCATAGAGCAAAGTAATCCCCAAATTGTTTTCTTGTTTTGATGTCGGCTACCCCCCAATTAAAGGGGGAAGCAGCCAAGGTAGATAGATAGAATATATATATATATATATATATATATATATATATATATATATATATATATATATATATATATATATATATATATATATATATATATATATATATATATATATATATATATATATATATATATATATATATATATATATATATATATGCACACTCACACAAAAGCAATTTCATTATACAGTGGAATACTAGCATATGGTATATACCAAGTTTCCTAACTGTGCACCGTGTTATAGGTCTCATATTAGTCCCCTTTCAAATTGGGGTGGACTGAACCGGCTTTAGAAGCTTTCCGACTCTCGCACTTTTATATCTTGAAATCTGTAGATGTGTGTTCAAGTACATTTTAATCTCATAATGTACTCGGTCATAGCAGCCTAGGTATGTACTTTTTATGTAATATAAATGAATATGTTTATATATGCTTAATGCCAAATAAAAATTATCACGTATTTTTTCCCGTTTATGGGTTGCAAGTAGTCCCTATCTGAATGGGGGTGGACACATACAGTGTGGAACTATAAGGGGATAAAGGCTTCATGCCCTTCCTGACGCCCCCTGGCGTCAGGAACAAGCTAAAATAACAAGCTGTAGCAGAAATTCTATATTAAACCTGTATGTACATAAACTGTATATGAATTCTCACTTCAAAATTGGCCAAGATCCATAGTAATCCAGTCTGTCATAAGCGCAGTTGTTCATCCCGTAGATTCTGTCTCCTGGTTGGAAACTAACTGTAACAAATCCTCGTACCACAAGCTGCAATTATATACTTCTAAGATTGTATTCAGTGATGTTGTCGATATATGGATATTGATAATGTCATAATGTATAGGTTATGTGATTACCTGTTAACGTATTCCTGAATCAGACTTTATACATTTTCTTCAAGAGAAGACAGACAATGACTTTACAGAGATCCCATATAGAAGTCTTGAATTCTTGATGAATACTTACATCAATGAATAGGCAGCAGTAGCAGCCATCAATGTAGTTGCTTGGGTAGTTTGGCGTAGACCAATACTCAGTGGTTAGGGAATTATCTGGATAGTTAGCGTCAATGACAGTAATTGTTTTGTTGCAGTTGGGTCCACAAGTCAGTGCCGGTGTAGTTGGCGCAGGGGTGGGAGCCGGAGTTGGGGCTGGTGTTGGTGCTGGGGTCGGTGCGGGGGTTGGAGCGGGAGTTGGAGCTGGGGTTGGAGCGGGAGTTGGAGCTGGGGTTGGAGCGGGAGTTGGAGCTGGGGTGGGAGCTGGAGTTGGTGCAGGAGTTGGTGCTGGAGTTGGTGCTGGAGTAGGTGCTGGAGTTGGAGCTGGGGTTGGTGCTGGAGTTGAAGCTGGGGTTGGTGCTGGTGTTGGTGCAGGAGTAGGTGCCGGGGTTGGCGCAGGAGTTAGTGCTGGGGTAGGCGCAGGAGTTGGAGCTGGTGTAGGTGCAGGAGTTGGTGCTGGTGTAGGTGCAGGAGTTGCCACCGGAGTAGGTGCAGGAGTTGCCGCAGGGGTTGGTGCCGGGGTAGGCCCGGGGTTTTGTGTCGGTGTAGGTGCCGGAGTAGGTGCTGGTGTTGGCGCTGGTGTTACCACCGGTGACGTATCTGGAGTTGGGTTTGAGGTAGTTTCGCAGTCATCAGGTATCTTACAGAAACATCTTTTTCCTTCATCGTTGTAATTGGCGACAATCTTGTATCCTGGTTTCTAAAGGGAGAAATGTGTTAAACCCTCTGATCCTAGTTCAGCATTTCTGAATACTTATCCTTGAACAAGGTGGATAGTAATGTTTCAGCCACTATAATGCCTGCCATTTAGATAAGTCATGTACTACGCTGATATATAACTTAGAACTGTGATTCCTTAGATTGGTTTATCCACTTCAAAACCTGCCAATTAGATAAGTAATGCACTACACAGATATTTAAATTAGAGTTGTGTTTCCTTATTCACTGGTTCTCGAACCGGGGTATGCAAACCCCAAGGGGCTCGCAGAAAGTTTTCCAGGGGGCACTTAGATGGCTCACGAAAAAGTATTTTTAACAGTAATTCATTATAAATTGCTTTTGATGTCGATGCTACTGCTAAATAAAGTCATTATACTTTAAATAATTTTTTGGCATCTATTACAGTGCCAGTGTATATTGAATTAGTCTTACTATATTACAATTCCATATTCGGTGTCAGATTAATAGGGATACAGGAGATACTGCTATAGCTCAAAGGGTAATTAACAAGAAAAAGTTTGCGAACCCCTACTTTAATTGGTATACCACCAGAGGAGTAAAATAATAATAAAATCATATTACATCATACTTTCTCTAAGTAGATATGATACAATTTTACATTTACACCTGTGTCTCTTTGAAAGTGAAATTTATCTTTTCCTAAAGTTTTTTACTCTAATTTGAATGAATCTGACCTTCTATGCATTCAGAAATTATCTCTAACCTAAGCTAATCTAATGTAACCTAACCTAGGCTGTCCTAAATTACCCTAAATCGAGTAATTTAAGACAGATTTAAAAGTCAAATTTGTTCAAAACGCACCAAAAATCGTAAAACATCGAAACTTATTTCAGCAGCATAAACTAGTCAGGGATGAGACAGGTTTATATATTAAACAAATATATATATCGATAACTCCTGGTCAGGTCCATTTCTAAATATGTCCCCAACCGTTAGGCCATTTCATACTTTCACATAGGGTCTTTGTCAACAATACATCTATCTGTAGTGCACACACACTGCATCGTTCATTTGTATCTTGTGCACACTATAGTGATCCAGGATGTAATGATTCTTCTTATACCTGAATACTTACTCTGTCCATCAGATCTTTCTTTTCATGCAATGTTCCGGTTTTACGTCACGGATTCCCTTTTCTACCAAGGGCTAGGACGGCTGCCTTCTTGTGAAGGACTTGTTTTGGCAGATGTAATCCTTACCCTGAGTGCATGCCCTTGCTAACCTCAGACCGTGACGGGTCACGAACCCTCGACCTGACGCCTCAGAGTCGCACTTCGTCTCTTCTTATTGTACGGTTGGATATCAAAGGGCATAGGGCTACTTCCCGTAAGGGCAATTAGGTAATTACACACAGAATTTATACATTCCTTCATGGGCTTGACAAAGTGAATAGGGATCGATATTTTGATGTGACTGGCTCTAGAACTAGAGGTCATAGTTTGAATTTCGTAAGAAAACTTCTTTGCACGATGCAAAGGAGTACTTTTTTTTTTTTAGTGTAAGAATAGTTGGTGATTGGAATTCGCTAAGGGAGGAAGTAGTTACTGCTAAGTCAAGTCATAGTTTTAAGGCCAAATATGATAACTATCATTGAGTATAAAAATGGAGCCGACCAGGAGATGGGGAGTTATGATCATAGGGCTCACTCCCATAAGCACAATCAGGTAATTGCAATTTGCTTATTACACACACACACACACACACACACACACACACACACACACACACACACACACACACACACACACACACACACACACACACACCAGCTTTGCAACCAAGGGATCAAAAGATGAAAAAATTCTATAAAATGCCAAATATTTAAATAGACAGACTTTTGATTTTTAAAGATGCATCTATTGTGAGACAAAAAGTGTGGCAGCAAGGAGTGCCGGACTCTGGTAAAAGAAAGGTCAGAGGTCATAATGGAATGTTATTGCAATATTCTATTTCAATATTGTGTAGATTACATGCCTGTGACTTAAACTATTTTATTTCATGAATATTTCATTGTCTGGGATGGGGCAGTGGACCGATCGCTAGCTGAGTTATTAGAGGACTAGTTGAAATTATATCTGTAAATTATAATAAACTGGGGTAAAATAACCATATATACAAGGAAAGAGAACAGTGCTAGTCCTTAGAACAACGAAAGGTTTTTAGAGTAAAATTAATTCATACATACATACATACATACATACATACATACATACATACATACATACATACATACATACATACATACATACATACATACATACATACATACATACATACATACATACATACATACATACATACATACACACATACATGCACACACACATACAGTAGAAAATACCCCACCCCCTCAGATTGCAGAGATAGGAGCTCATGGGCTGGAATTAGAGAATATCATCTTTTCAGCCACTGAGGTATGCAAAGCGCTGATGTAGTTAGATGCCCATAAAGCTACTGGTCCTGATGATATATCCCCTTATGTACTTAAGAAATGCTCTAAATCAATATCAGCGGCATTAAGTATCATATCTGAAAAGTCACTGGAGTCAGGGGAGATTCCAAAATGCTGGAAACAAGTGAAAGTGGTGCCTGTCTTCAAAAAGGGAAGGAGGGATACGGCTCTACACAATAGACCTGTTTCCTCGACCAGCATAGTTTGCAAAGTTTTGGAGAAACTACTAAGGAAACACATCTCTCTTCACTTGGAATCCTTTGACTTTTTGTCAGTGAGACAACATGGCTTCAGAGAAAGTAGATGAACAGTAACAAACTTATTAGAATTTTATGATGAGGTAAGCCGAATCTTACAGGAAAGAGAGGGCTGGGCAGATTGCATATTCCTAGACTTCTAGAAAGCATTTAACACTGTCCCACACGAGAGACTCACTAAGAAGCTGTAAGCAATGGCGAGAGTAGGTGGAAATGTCTTGAAATGAATAGAAACATACTTAGAAGAAAGGGAACAGAGGGTTAAAGTAACACACTCATTGTCTGAATGGAGAAGAGTTAGTGGTGGAGTTCCACAGGGTCCAATGTTAGTGCCACTTTTGTTCCTTGTATATGTAAATGACCTACCAGAGTCTGTAACTTCATTCATGAATATGTTTGCAGATGATGCAAAGATTGTGAAGAAAGTAAGAAACGAGAATTATGGTAGAGAAGTTCAGGAAGACCTAAATAGTCTGCATAAGTGGTCAGAAAAGTGGCTAATGAAATTCAATACTGCTATATGTAAGGTAATGAGAATGAGTACAAGTGCAAGAAGGCCCAAGCTTAACTACTCAGTGGCAGAAGCAGAACTTCAAGAGCCATAGAATGAGAGAGATCTAGGAGTAAACATACTGGCCAATTTGCAGGATGCAAAATGGCATAGTAAGGGCAGCATATGCTTTCTTAGCAAATGTAAGGATAGCCTTCAGGCACATGGACAAGGAAATGTTCAGAAATATTTATGTAACCTATGTGAGGCCAAATTTTGAATATGCATCCCCCTTTTGGAATCCACACTTGAAAAAACACGTAGTTAAGCTGGAAAAAGTTCAGAGACATGCCACGAAACTGGTGTCAGATATACGCAATCTCAGTGATGATGAGAGCTGAGGAAATTAGACTTGCCATCACTCGAAGCCAGAAGAATGAGGGGGATACGGTGACGTTTTTTTTAAATTCCCTCTCGGTTATGACAGATTGGCTAAGAATCGATATTTTGATAAGGCTTACACTAAAACTAGAGGTTATAGTTTGAATCTTCATAAGAGAACTTCTTTGCAGGATGTAAGGAAGTACTTTTTTTTAGTGTAAGAGTAGCTGATAATTGGAATTCGCTAAGCGAGGAGGTAATTAATGCTAACTCAATCAATAGTTTTAATAATAAGTATCACTTAGAACAAATTGGAACCGACCAGGAGACGGGAAGTTACGAGT
>JAXCGZ010010895.1:0-15470 GCA_037179515.1 Halocaridina rubra | reverse complement strand
GCGGAATGGCTGCGTCCTTGTTAAGCAAAATCACAAGCTGGAGCCCGGTGGTCGAAGGCAAGTATTGGAGGTACAACACTGCCAGACGTAAGTTAACAACTCTTATATTTAGCCAATCTTTGCACCATATTCTCTTGTTGTTGTTGCCATGCCCGCCCATTCTTCACCTCTGCCGTGTGGACAACATTCACAGGTATGCCCAGCAGAATATGCCCACCAACCGCACTGCCCGGTGGATACACACACTCATTTGGACAGGCCTTAAGTTTTAAAGAGTAATATATTGAACAAGCATCGTAAAAATACTCTTGATATAATTGTTTCTTTTCCTGGCAACTTCTGAAGAAAAAAAGAAAAACTCGTACCACTCGGGTTTCGAAACAAAGATTTTGGTCACTAAACAGTACGAGAAGACAAGACATTGTATGTAATATGATGTTTGGTTTAATATCAATGTACAGTTTACTTAGGTTGATGTTATATCTCAAAATTTCTGCTAGAAAACGGAATGTTGACAAGATTTCTCACTCATCAAAGGATGATAGCGAAATACCTAAAAAATTACGTTACACTACGCTATGCTACATTATGTTACGCTGTGCTATGCTACGTTACGTTACGCTACGCTATGCTACGTTACGCTATGCCATGCTACATTACCCTATGCTACATTACGCTATGCTATGTTATGTTACACTATGCTATGTTACGCTATGCTATGCTACGTTACGCTGTGCTACGCTATTGGTATTCTAATTGTTTTTATTTTTTGTTCAGGTTTGCTGCTTTTGTTGGTATAATTAATTTTTTTCATTATTAACATTATACTTATTTCTAGTGGCTAAAGAGTTTTTATTTGAATTCTCCTAAGGCTACGCTAAGTTATGTTATGTTATGCTATGCTATGTTACGTTACGCATGCTACATTACTCATGCTACGTTACGTAACACTATGCTATGTAATGTAACGCTATACTACGTTACATAACACTATGCTATGTTACATTACGCTATGCTATGTTAAGATATGCTACTTTATGCTCTGCTACGTTACATTATGCTATGCTACGCTACATTACACTATTACACTATGCAATGTTACACTATGCTACGTTACGTTACACCATGATACATTACACCATGCTACGTTACGCTATGCTATGCTATGCTACGTTATGCTATGCTATGCTACGTTATGCTATGGTACGTTACGTTACACTATGCTACGCTACATTATGCTATGCTATGTTATGTTACGATATGCTATGCTATGCTATGCTACGTTATGCTATGCTACGCTATGATATGCTACACTACGCCATGCTATGCTACGTTGCGCCATGCTACGCTATGTTACGCCATGCTACGCTATGCTGAGCCGTGCTACGCTACGTTACACCATGCTACACTAAGTTACACCATGCTACGCTACGTTACGCCATGCTATGCTATACTATACTATGTTATGCTACACTACCCTATGCTACGCTAATTTTGTTACGTTATGCTACGCTATGTTACGTCACGCTATCTTACATTACATTATGCTTTGCTACGCTACATCACGTTACGCTATGCTAATCTACTCTACGTTATGTTACGTTACGCTACGTTGCGTTATGTTACGGTACATTACGTTACATTACACTACATTACATTACACTACTTTTCGCTATGCTACATTAAGTTACTCTATGTTACATTGTGCTACGTTATGCCACGCTACGTTACATTATGTTACGTTACGCTACACCATGCCACGTTATGCCACACTGTGCTACGTTGCACTATGCTATGTTATGTTACTCTACACTATGGTACGCTAAGCTGTGCTACATTATGCTACGTTGCTATGCTACGTTACTCAACTCTACGCTATGTTACTTTAAGCTACGCTACATTACGTTACATTTAATTCTCACTTCTGAAACCTCTCCAACTTCATTCTTGCTGTCCAGATACAATGTTTCTTGTTAAGTGATATTTTGGATAGCATTGGACTCATTCTCCCCACCTCTGTATTAAATAAGCCAAGGATTGATGATGCCAAAAAGGGACACTGACCAGTTGCAATGTGAGGTTAGGTTCTCACTTCTGAAAACTCTTCAACTTCGTTCTTGCTCTCCAGATACAATGTTTCTCGTCAAATGATATTTTGGATAGCTTTGTACTCACCTTCCTAACCTCTGTTATTAAGAAAGCCAAGGTTTGATAATATGAAAAAGTGACACTAACCAGTTAGAATGTGAAGTTTACTAAAATTCTTTAACCAATTAATGCTTTTTGAAGTCGAAAGATGGAGTTAAATACAAATTCATTTTTAGTTCCAGATGTGAGATATGATATGCATTGTTATTATTATTATTATTATCACCCCCTGAGGGAGGGGGCTAGAATATTTCCTCCGTGTTCCCCTGCGTGTCGTAAGAGTCCACTGAATGGGGCAGAGCGAGGGGATTGGGAATTCCCTCCTCTGTATTTTCTCTTCCCAAAGAGTCAGAGTATTTTGTATTGACTCAGCCACTACCCTTATTAGGGGAAAATGGCTCATGTACATAGATTGATTATTATAATTATAATAATAATAATTATTATTATTATTATTATTATTATTATTATTATTATTATTTTTATTATTATTATTATTATTATTATTATTATTATTATTATTATCATCGTTGCTATTATTATCATTATTTTATTTTTCATTTTTATTTTGTATCATATATTCTTTTCAAGAATTTGACACCAGAACGGTCCAAAAACCTAATAAAATAAAACTACCCTCATCAGGCCTGGGCATGAAGAGCACAAAGTAAAGGGAAATTGACATGGAGAGTGTATTGACTTGTCAGATGTGAGGGTAATAGTAACGGATATCCAAGAATATTCGGTGTTGATGTAGGCATAGAAAAAGAATTGTAACTGCATGAAGATTGTCCTGGACAGTCCTATTTAAGCTTAAAAGACCCTTCAGCTGTAGAATCGCTACTGGCAGCTGGTGTCATGAGCCAAACAACTACATGTTTACCGTTTTATGTCACTGGGGGAGAAGGATAGAATACTTTCTCTGTATTCCCCTGCGTGTAGTAAAAGTCGACTAAATAGGGAGGAGCGGGGGATTAGAAATCTCCTCTGTAATTTTTCATCCTACAAGTGGCCAATAAATGGATGGGTATTTTGGCAGGAGAGATCCAGCCAGAACATTAGTAATCGGGTCTCTGAATGTGTATGGTTGTGGTGAATATGAAAGTAAAAGGGAGGTGCTAGGGAGTATGTTTGTGGAGAGAAAGATGAATGTACTTGCAATGAGCGAAACTAAGATAAAAGGGAATAGTGAGCTTACACTTGGAAGTGTGGTAGGTAGGGTGTCTGGAGTTGAGAGAGGGAGAGGAAGAGAGGGAGTGGCTCTGTTGGTAAATAAAGAGATGAGTAAGTGTGATTACCTAATTGTGATTACCTAATTGTGTTTACGGGAAAGAGCCCAAAGCTCGTATCTTCCCGTCTCCTCATCGGTTCCATTTTATACTTAGTCATACTTATCATACCTGTCCTTAAAACTATGGATTGAGATAGCATTAACTACCTCCTCGCTTAGCCAATTCCAATTATCAACTACTCTTACACTGAAAAAGTATTTCCTTACATCCTGCAAAGAAGTTTTCTTACGAAGCTTCAAACTATGACCTCTAGTTCTAGAGCCAGCCATATCAAAATATCGAGCCCTATCCACTCTATCATAACCATGAAGGAATTTAAAGACTGTCACCATATCCCCCCTCACTCTTCTAGCTTCGAGTGATGGTAAGTCTAATTCCCTCAGCCTCTCATCATAACTGAGATTGCGTATTTCTGCCACCAGTTTCGTGGCATGTCTTTGAACTTTTTCAAGCTTAGCTATGTGCTTTTTCAAGTGCGGATTCCAAAAGGGGGCTGCATATTCGAGTTTTGGCCTCACATAGGTTACATAAATATTTCTGAACATTTCCTTGTCCATGTGCCTGAAGGCTACCCTTACATTTGATAAGAATGCATATGCTGCCCTCACTATGCCATTTATATGTATTTCTGGAGACAAATCTGCCAGTATGTTTACTCCTAGATCTCTCTCATTTTCTGTCTCTTGAAGTTGTACTCCAGCCACCGAGTAGTCAAGCTTGGGCCTTCTTGCACTTGTACCCATTCTCATTACCTTACATTTTGAAGTATTGAATTTCATTAGCCACTTTTCTGACCACTCATGCAGATTATTTAGATCCTCCTGAAGTTCTCTACCATTGTTCTCGTTTTTTACTTTCTTCACAATCTTTGCATCATCTGCAAACATGTTCATGAATGAATTTACAGACTCTGGTAGGTCATTTACATATACAAGGAACAAAAGTGGCCCTAAAACTGAACCCTGTGGAACTCCACTACTAATTCTTCTCCATTCAGACACTGAGTGTCTTACTCTCACCCTCTGTTCCCTTCCTTCTAAGTAAGTTTTTTTTACCTAATTGTGTTTACGGGAAAGAGCCCAAAGCTCGTATCTTCCCGTCTCCTCATCGGTTCCATTTTATACTTAGTGATACTTATCATACCTGTCCTTAAAACTATGGATTGAGATAGCATTAACTACCTCCTCGGTTAGCCAATTCCAATTATCAACTACTCTTACACTGAAAAAGTATTTCCTTACATCCTGCAAAGAAGTTTTCTTACGAAGCTTCAAACTATGACCTCTAGTTTTAGAGCTAGCCATATCAAAATATCGATCCCTATCCACTCTATCATAACCATGAAGGAATTTAAAGACTGTTACCATATCCCCCCTCAATCTTCTAGCTTCGAGTGATGGTAAGTCTAATTCCCTCAGCCTCTCATCATAACTGAGATTACGCATTTCTGCCACCAGCTTCGTGGCATGTTCTTGAACTCTTTCAAGCTTAGCTATGTGCTTTTCAAGTGTGGATTCCAAAAGGGGGCTGCATATTCGAGTTTGGGCCTCACATAGGTTACATAAATATTTCTGAACATTTCCTTGTCCATGTGCCTGAAGGCTATCCTTACATTTGATAAGAATGTATATGCTGCCCTTACTATGCCATTTATATGTATTTCTGGAGACAAATCTGCCAGTATGTTTACTCCTAGAGTGTGGTGGAGTTGATGGAAGTATCATCTCGAATAACAGTGGCTAAAATGAGACTGGGATGAGCGGTTTGGGTGTATATTAGCACATATGGCCCTGCCAGTGAAAGAAGTGAGGAAGAAAGAGAAGAATTTTGGATGAAATCGAATGAATGTGTGGGAGACTCGGTAATGATTGTGAATGTGGTGTTGATGGGATCACTGAATGCTAGTGTAGGGAATGAGCCTGTGAATGATGTAATTGAGAAGTATAGAGTATCTGGCAGGAATGAAAGTGTAGAGAAAATGATAGAAATATGTATTGAGAGAGCTATATTGATTGCTAATACTGTATTTAAAAAGAAGAATGTGCACAAGTATATATGGATCAGAGTAGATAATGGTAGAGTAGTTGACAGAGGACTAAATGATTATTTTGCGGTGCACAGGACAGTGACTGGAAGAGTATTGGAGGTGAATGTACTGAGAGGAACTAGTGATGGAATATCTAATCATTATTTAGAGTAAAGTAGAGTGAGAGTGGAAAAAAAGTGGAGAAAGACGAGAAGCAAGAGAGGAAGAGAGGTGCCAAAGGTGAGTGAAGTGAATAAGAAATAAAATAACTGTGAGTATAAGGCTAGTCTGAGGAATGCGTGAAAGAGACAGTAGAGGAGGGAGTGGAAGAATAAAGGGACTATTTCAAGGAGGAAGTTGTGAAGTGTGCCAAGGCAGTGTGCGAGAGAAACAAACTTATATATATATATATATATATATATATATATATATATATATATATATATATATATATATATATATATATATATATATATATATATATATATATATATATATATATATATATATATATATATATATATATATATATATATATATATATATATATATATATATATATATATATATATCTGTGTGTGTGTGTGTGTGTGTGTGATTACCTAATTGTGTTTACGGGAAAGAGCCCAAAGCTCGTATCTTCCCGTCTCCTCATCGGTTCCATTTTTAGACTTAGTGATACTTATCATACCTGTCCTTAAAACTATGGATTGAGATAGCATTAACTACCTCCTCGCTTAGCGAATTCCAATTATCAACTACTCTTACACTGAAAAAGTATTTCCTTACATCCTGCAAACAAGTTTTCTTACGAAGCTTCAAACTATGACCTCTAGTTCTAGAGCCAGCCATATCGAAATATCGATCCCTATCCACTCTATCATAACCATGAAGGAATTTAAAGACTGTCACCATATCCCCCCTTACTCTTCTAGCTTCGAGTGATGGCAAGTCTAATTCCCTCAGCCTCTCATCATAACCGAGATTGCGTATTTCTGGCACCAGTTTCGTGGCATGTCTTTGAACTTTTTCAAGCTTAGCTATGTGCTTTTTCAAGTGCGGATTCCAAAAGGGGGCTGCATATTCGAGTTTTGGCCTCACATAGGTTACATAAATATTTCTGAACATTTCCTTGTCCATGTGCCTGAAGGCTACCCTTACATTTGATAAGAATGCATATGCTGCCCTTACTACGCCATTTATATGTATTTCTGGAGACAAATCTGCCAGTATGTTTACTCCTAGATCTCTCTCATTTTCTGTCTCTTGAAGTTGTACTCCAGCCACCGAGTAGTCAAGCTTGGGCCTTCTTGCACTTGTACCCATTCTCATTACCTTACATTTTGAGGTATTGAATTTCATTAGCCACTTTTCTGACCACTCATGCAGATTATTTAGATCCTCCTGAAGTTCTCTACCATTGTTCTCGTTTTCTACTTTCTTCACAATCTTTGCATCATCTGCAAACATATTCATGAATGAATTTACAGACTCTGGTAGGTCATTTACATATACAAGGAACAAAAGTGGCCCTAAAACTGAACCCTGTGGAACTCCACTACTAACTCTTCTCCATTCAGACACTGAGTGTCTTACTCTAGCCCTCTGTTCCCTTCCTTCTAAGTAAGTTTTTATCCATTCCAAGACATTTCCACCTATTCTAGCCATTGATTGCAGCTTCCTAATAAGTCTCCCATGTGGAACAGTGTCAAACGCTCTCTGGAAGTCTAGGAATATGCAATCTGCTCAGCCCTCTCTTTCCTGTAAGATTTGGCTTACCTCATCATAAAATTCTAATAAGTTTGTTACTGTTGATCTTCCTTCTCTGAAGCCATGTTGCCTCACTAACAAAAAGTTGAAGGATTCCAAGTGAAGAGAGATATGTTTCCTTAGTAGTTTCTCCATAACTTTGCAAACTATGGTGGTCAAGGAAACTGGTCTATTGTTCACAGCCGTATCCCTCCTTCCCTTTTTGAAGATAGGTATCACATTTGCTTGTTTCCAGCATCTTGGAATCTCCCCCGACTCCAGTGACTCCTTAAATATGATACTTAGTGCCACTGATATTGTGTTTGCGCATTTTTTAAGCACATGAGGGGATATGTCATCAGGACCTGTAGCTTTATGAACATCTAAATCCATCAGCGCTTTGCATACCTCTGTGGCTGTAAGGTTGATGTTCTCTAATACCGGCCCTTGAGCTTCTATCACTGCAATCTGAGGGGGTGGGGTATTTTCTACTGTAAATACTGACTGAAACTCCTTGTTCAATTCTTTGCAGATCTCTTCGTCCGTCTCAGTGATGCTTCCATCCGCTCTCTTTAGCCTTAAAACCTGTTCTTTTACCTTCAGTTTTCCTCTGATAAAGCTGTGGAAAAGCTTGGGATTTTCTTTAGCCTTCCTGGTGATGTCCCTCTCATAATCTCTCTCTGCCTCTCTCCTTTTACTTAGGTAGTCATTTCTTGCTCTTTTGTAGGTTTGCCAGGCATTTATGTTTTTTCTCCTCCTATACCTTTTCCAGCATTTGTCTCTCCACTCCTTAGCTCTTTTACACCCATTATCGAACCATTTCTCTCTGGCATGAATTACACCTACTTTGGTGACAGGTATGCAGCAATCTACTATCTTCCCATATTTCTCACAAAAGATGTCATATATTTCTTGTACAGATTTGTTGTAAAATAAGGTTCTCCAGTCAATAACTGCAAAAAGCTCATTCATTTTGATGTAATCTCCTTTCGGATAGTTCCTCCTCATGTCCTCAGTGCCTCTACTCTCAGGAAGAATGTCTTCAATGATATACTCCATCAACAACACACAGTGGTCACTCTTTCCAATTGGTGGTTCATACTCAATATTTTCAATATCCAACACATTATCTGTGAACACCAGATCAAGTAGTGATGGCTCATCCCCACCCCTGGCTCTTGTTGGTTCCATTACATGTTGGTGTAGGAAATTCCCTTGTACGCAATCTAGGAATCTTGCCCCAAATGAGTCCTCACCACTGTGTGGGTCAAGATTTATCCAATCTATCTCTTTATGATTAAAGTCTCCCATAATCAAAATCCTACATTTTTTCTCCCGCGCCATGTTAACAACTGAGTTTATGACTTCAATCGTACCTATATGACTTTCCTCATAAATTTCAAGCCTATTTTGGTTCCTTGGTGGGTTGTATACAACAGTTATTATAATGCTCTCTGACCCAGTATTTATGCGAGCAACAAGAAATTCCCTGAACTCACTTTCTATAGCCAAGTTTATTTCTTCAACTTGAATCCTCTCACTTATGAGCAGTGCTATGTGTGTGTGTGTGTGTGTGTGTGTGTGTGTGTGTGTGTGTGTGTGTGTGTATATATATATATATATATATATATATATATATATATATATATATATATATATATATATATATATATATATATATATATATATATATATATATATATATATATATATATATATATATATATATATATATATATATATATATATATATATATATATATATATATATATATATATATATATATATATATATATATATGTGTGTGGTTGTGATTACCTAATTGTGCTTACGGGAAAGAGCCCAAAGCTCGTATCTTCCCGTCTCCTCATCGGTTCCATTTTATACTTAGTCATACTTATCATACCTGTCCTTAAAACTATGGATTGAGATAGCATTAACTACCTCCTCGCTTAGCGAATTCCAATTATCAACTACTCTTACACTGAAAAGGTATTTCCTTACATCCTGCAAAGAAGTTTTCTTACGAAGCTTTAAACTATGACCTCTAGTTCTAGAGCCAGCCATATCAAAATATCGATCCCTATCCACTCTATCATAACCATGAAGGAATTTAAAGACTGTCACCATATCCCCCCTCAGTCTTCTAGCTTCGAGTGATGGTAAGTCTAATTCCCTCAGCCTCTCATCATAACTGAGATTGCGTATTTCTGGCACCAGTTTCGTGGCATGTCTTTGAACTTTTTCAAGCTTAGCTATGTGCTTTTTCAAGTGCGGATTCCAAAAGGGGGCTGCATATTCGAGTTTTGGCCTCACATAAGTTACATAAATATTTCTGAACATTTCCTTGTCCATGTGCCTGAAGGCTACCCTTACATTTGATAAGAATGCATATGCTGCCCTTACTATGCCATTTATATGTATTTCTGGAGACAAATCTGCCAGTATGTTTACTCCTAGATCTCTCTCATTTTCTGTCTCTTGAAGTTGTACTCCAGCCACCGAGTAGTCAAGCTTGGGCCTTCTTGCACTTGTACCCATTCTCATTACCTTACATTTTGAAGTATTGAATTTCATTAGCCACTTTTCTGACCACTCATGCAGATTATTTAGATCCTCCTGAAGTTCTCTACCATTGTTCTCGTTTTTTACTTTCTTCACAATCTTTGCATCATCTGCAAACATATTCATGAATGAATTTACAGACTCTGGTAGGTCATTTACATATACAAGGAACAAAAGTGGCCCTAAAACTGAACCCTGTGGAACTCCACTACTAACTCTTCTCCATTCAGACACTGAGTGTCTTACTCTAACCCTCTGTTCCCTTCCTTCTAAGAAAGTTTTTATCCATTCTAAAACATTTCCACCTATTCTAGCCATTGATTGCAGCTTCCTAATAAGTCTCCCATGTGGAACAGTGTCAAACGCTTTCTGGAAGTCTAGGAATATGCAATCTGCCCAGCCCTCTCTTTCCTGTAAGATTCGGCTTACCTCATCATAAAATTCTAATAAGTTTGTTACTGTTGATCTACCTTCTCTGAAGCCATGTTGCCTCACTGACAAAAAGTTGAAGGATTCCAAGTGAAGAGAGATATGTTTCCTTAGTAGTTTCTCCATAACTTTGCAAACTATGGTGGTCAAGGAAACTGGTCTATAGTTCAGAGCCGTATCCCTCCTTCCCTTTTTGAAGATAGGTATCACATTTGCTTGTTTCCAGCATCTTGGAATCTCTCCTGACTCCAGTGACTTTTTAAATATGATACTTAGTGCCACATATATGTGATTACCTAATTGTGATTACCTAATTGTGTTTACGGGAAAGAGCCCAAAGCTCATATCTTCCCGTCTCCTCATCGGTTCCATTTTATACTTAGTCATACTTATCATACCTGTCCTTAAAACTATGGATTGAGATAGCATTAACTACCTCCTCGCTTAGCGAATTCCAATTATCAACTACCCTTACACTGAAAAAGTATTTCCTTACATCCTGCAAAGAAGTTTTCTTACAAAGCTTCAAACTATGACCTCTAGTTCTAGAGCCAGCCATATCGAAATATCGATCCCTATCCACTTTATCAAAACCATGAAGGAATTTAAAGACTGTCACCATATCCCCCCTCACTCTTCTAGCTTCGAGTGATGGTAAGTCTAATTCCCTCAGCCTCTCATCATAACTGAGATTGCGTATTTCTGGCACCAGTTTCGTGGCATGTCTTTGAACTTTTTCAAGCTTAGCTATGTGCTTTTTCAAGTGCGGATTCCAAAAGGGGGCTGCATATTCGAGTTTTGGCCTCACATAGGTTACATAAATATTTCTGAACATTTCCTTGTCCATGTGCCTGAGGGCTACCCTTACATTTGATAAGAATGCATATGCTGCCCTTACTATGCCATTTACATGTATTTCTGGAGACAAATCTGCCAGTATGTTTACTCCTAGATCTCTCTCATTTTCTGTCTCTTGACGTTGTACTCCAGCCACCGAGTAGTCAAGCTTGGGCCTTCTTGCACTTGTACCCATTCTCATTACCTTACATTTTGAAGTATTGAATTTCATTAGCCACTTTTCTGACCACTCATGCAGATTATTTAGATCCTCCTGAAGTTCTCTACCATTGTTCTCGTTTTTTACTTTCTTCACAATCTTTGCATCATCTGCAAACATATTCATGAATGAATTTACAGACTCTGGTAGGTCATTTACATATACAAGGAACAAAGTGGCCCTAAAACTGAACCCTGTGGAACTCCACTACTAACTCTTCTCCATTCAGACACTGAGTTTCTTACTCTAACCCTCTGTTCCCTTCCTTCTAAGTAAGTTTTTATCCATTCTAAAACATTTCCACCTATTCTAGCCATTGATTGCAGCTTCCTAATAAGTCTCCCATGTGGAACAGTGTCAAACGCTTTCTGGAAGTCTAGGAATATGCAATCTGCCCAGCCCTCTCTTTCCTGTAAGATTCGGCTTACCTCATCATACATACATATACCGAGGCTGTTTCCCTTAAAAGTGGGGTAGCCGACATCAAAGAAGACACAGTATGGGGAGCAGTTATACTCCCCTCTACTCTCCCTCTTCTATGAGCCTCACAGGAGGATTATACAAGGGGGGGGATTCCCAGTCCTCCCGCCCAGTCCACTTTCAGTCGCCTTTTACGACACGCAGGGAATACGGTGAGGCTATTCTTTGATATTATGCCCGCCACACAGGACACTTGCTCAATGCAGCAGACATTCTTGGCAAATGCGAATAAGTTTGTTACTGTTGATCTACCTTCTCTGAAGCCATGTTGCCTCACTGACAAAAAGTTGAAGGATTCCAAGTGAAGAGAGATATGTTTCCTTAGTAGTTTCTCCATAACTTTGCAAACTATGGTGGTCAAGGAAACTGGTCTATAGTTCAGAGCCGTATCCCTCCTTCCCTTTTTGAAGATAGGTATCACATTTGCTTGTTTCCAGCATCTTGGAATCTCTCCTGACTCCAGTGACTTTTTAAATATGATACTTAGTGCCACATATATGTGATTACCTAATTGTGATTACCTAATTGTGTTTACGGGAAAGAGCCCAAAGCTCGTATCTTCCCGTCTCCTGATCGCTTCCATTTTATACTTAGTGATACTTATCATACCTGTCCTTAAAACTATGGATTGAGATAGCATTAACTACCACCTCGCTTAGCGAATTCCAATTATCAACTACTCGTACACTGAAAAAGTATTTCCTTACATCCTGCAAAGAAGTTTTCTTACGAAGCTTCAAACTATGACCTCTAGTTCTAGAGCCAGCCATATCAAAATATCGATCCCTATCCACTCTATCATAACCATGAAGGAATTTAAGGACTGTCACCATATCCCCCCCTCACTCTTCTAGCTTCGAGTGATGGTAAGTCTAATTCCCTCAGCCTCTCATCATAACTGAGATTGCGTATTTCTGCCACCAGTTTCGTGGCATGTCTTTGAACTTTTTCAAGCTTAGCTATGTGCTTTTTCAAGTGCGGATTCCAAAAGGGGGCTGCATATTCGAGTTTTGGCCTCACATAGGTTACATAAATATTTCTGAACATTTCCTTGTCCATGTGCCTGAAGGCTACCCTTACATTTGATAAGAATGCATATGCTGCCCTTACTATGCCATTTATATGTATTTCTGGAGACAAATCTGCCAGTATGTTTACTCCTAGATCTCTCTCATTTTCTGTCTCTTGAAGTTGTACTCCAGCCACCGAGTAGTCAAGCTTGGGCCTTCTTGCACTTGTACCCATTCTCATTACCTTACATTTTGAAGTATTGAATTTCATTAGCCACTTTTCTGACCACTCATGCAGATTATTTAGATCCTCCTGAAGTTCTCTACCATTGTTCTCGTTTTTTACTTTCTTCACAATCTTTGCATCATCTGCAAACATATTCATGAATGAATTTACAGACTCTGGTAGGTCATTTACATATACAAGGAACAAAAGTAGCCCTAAAACTGAACCCTGTGGAACTCCACTACTAACTCTTTTCCATTCAGACACTGAGTGTCTTACTCTAACCCTCTGTTCCCTTCCTTCTAAGTAAGTTTTTATCCATTCTAAAACATTTCCACCTATTCTAGCCATTGATTGCGGCTTCCTAATAAGTCTCCCATGTGGAACAGTGTCAAACGCTTTCTGGAAGTCTAGGAATATGCAATCTGCCCAGCCCTCTCTTTCCTGTAAGATTCGGCTTACCTCGTCATAAAATTCTAATAAGTTTGTTACTGTTGATCTTCCTTCTCTTAAGCCATGTTGCCTCAATGACAAAAAGTTGAAGGATTCCAAGTGAAGAGAGATATGTTTCCTTACTAGTTTCTCCATAACTTTGCAAACTATGGTGGTCAAGGAAACTGGTCTATAGTTCAGAGCCGTATCCCTCCTTCCCTTTTTGAAGATAGGTATCACATTTGCTTGTTTCCAGCATCTTGGAATCTCTCCTGACTCCAGTGACTTTTTAAATATGATACTTAGTGCCACATATATGTGATTACCTAATTGTGATTACCTAATTGTGTTTACGGGAAAGAGCCCAAAGCTCGTATCTTCCCGTCTCCTCATCGGTTCCATTTTATACTTAGTCATACTTATCATACCTGTCCTTAAAACTATGGATTGAGATAGCATTAACTACCTCCTTGCTTAGCGAATTCCAATTATCAACTACTCTTACACTGAAAAAGTATTTCCTTACATCCTGCAAAGAAGTTTTCTTACGAAGCTTCAAACTATGACCTCTAGTTCTAGAGCCAGCCATATCAAAATATCGATCCCTATCCACTCTATCATACCCATGAAGGAATTTAAAGACTGTCACCATATCCCCCCCTCACTCATCTAGCTTCGAGTGATGGTAAGTCTAATTCCCTCAGCCTCTCATCATAACTGAGATTGCGTATTTCTGCCACCAGTTTCGTGGCATGTCTTTGAACTTTTTCAAGCTTAGCTATGTGCTTTTTCAAGTGCGGATTCCAAAAGGGGGCTGCATATTCGAGTTTTGGCCTCACATAGGTTACATAAATATTTTTGAACATTTCCTTGTCCATGTGCCTGAAGACTACCCTTACATTTGATAAGAATGCATATGCTGCCCTTACTATGCCGTTTATATGTATTTCTGGAGACAAATCTGCCAGTATGTTTACTCCTAGATCTCTCTCATTTTCTGTCTCTTGAAGTTGTACTCCAGCCACCGAGTAGTCAAGCTTGGGCCTTCTTGCACTTGTACCCATTCTCATTACCTTACATTTTGAAGTATTGAATTTCATTAGCCACTTTTCTGACCACTCATGCAGATTATTTAGATCTTCCTGAAGTTCTCTACCATTGTTCTCGTTTTTTACTTTCTTCACAATCTTTGCATCATCTGCAAACATATTCATGAATGAATTTACAGACTCTGGTAGGTCATTTACATATACAAGGAACAAAAGTGGCCCTAAAACTGAACCCTGTGGAACTCCACTACTAACTCTTCTCCATTCAGACACTGAGTGTCTTACTCTAACCCTCTGTTCCCTTCCTTCTAAGTAAGTTTTTATCCATTCTAAAACATTTCCACCTATTCTAGCCATTGATTGCAGCTTCCTAATAAGTCTCCCATGTGGAACAGTATCAAACGCTTTCTGGAAGTCTAGGAATATGCAATCTGCCCAGCCCTCTCTTTCCTGTAAGATTCGGCTTACCTCATCATAAAATTCTAATAAGTTTGTTACTGTTGATCTACCTTCTCTGAAGCCATGTTGCCTCACTGACAAAAAGTTGAAGGATTCCAAGTGAAGAGAGATATGTTTCCTTAGTAGTTTCTCCATAACTTTGCAAACTATGGTGGTCAAGGAAACTTTTCTATAGTTCAGAGCCGTATCCCTCCTTCCCTTTTTGAAGATAGGTATCACATTTGCTTGTTTCCAGCATCTTCGAATCTCTCCTGACTCCAGTGACTTTTTAAATATGATACTTTGTGCCACATATATGTGATTACCTAATTGTGATTACCTAATTGTGTTTACGGGAAAGAGCCCAAAGCTCGTATCTTCCCGTCTCCTCATCGGTTCCATTTTATACTTAGTCATACTTATCATACCTGTCCTTAAAACTATGGATTGAGATAGCATTAACTACCTCCTCGCTTAGCGAATTCCAATTATCAACTACTCTTACACTGAAAAAATATTTCCTTACATCCTGCAAAGAAGTTTTCTTACGAAGCTTCAAACTATGACT
>JAXCGZ010010894.1:10000-15504 GCA_037179515.1 Halocaridina rubra | reverse complement strand
TTGTAAAAATAATGGTTTAATTACAAATTCGTAATAATAATGATGACAATAATAATAATAATAATAATGATGATAATAATAATAATAATAATAATAATAATAACAATAATAATCTCCACAATCATCATCAAAGGAAAAATTATTGTTGTCAATAATAATAAAAATAATATTAATAATAATAATAATAAGATCTAAAGAGAATTTTTGGAATAGACATCATAAAAGTAATGCAGAGGTATATTAAAACCCAGCAGAAAGCTGGATATTCATTACACATCTTTTATAATCCCTTCACATCTGACAGGTCATTACACTCTCCATCTCTGTTTCTCTATACAGCCTGATAAAGGGTGTTTTATTTTATCATTTCTGGCCTGTCCTGGTGTCATAATAATCTTTAAAAAAAAAAAAAATTATTATTTTTTTTTTTTAGGTGTTCCTACTTCGAGGAAATTCACCTATTGCGGCCGGTCCTGGAACCGAACCCCCGCGATAACCGAGGGATTACTGTATATATATAAGATCGAGTACCACGTCATGAGGTGTGGAGGTGTATTAGAGAAAAGGGAGTCCTCGAGAAATATGTAAGAATCATCCAAGATATGTATGAGAGGGCAGAGGCAAATGTTAAGAGCAGTGTGGGCTTGACGAAAAGTCTCTCAGTAAATGTTGGTCTGCATCAAGGATCTGCTTTAAGTCCATATCTATTTGATCTGATCTTGGATGTAGTAACCCAGGGTATTAGAGATCAGTCACCATGGTGTATGCTCTTTGCAGATGACATTGTACTGTGTAGTAACAGATGAGAGGTAGTGAGGAGAAGCTTGAGGAGTGGAGAAGAGTGATGGAGGATAGAGGAATGAAAATAGGCAAGAAGAAGACAGAGTACTTGAGGTTGAGAGAAGATGAGGATGGGGAGGTCAATTTGCAGGGGGAGGTGTTGAAAAGAGTTGAAAAGTTCAAGTATTTGGGATCAACAGTAGCAGAGGATGATGATCTAGAGTCAGAAATAACCCACAGAATACAAGCAGGATGGAAGAACTGGAAGAAAATGTCTGGGGTGCTGTGCGACAGGAGAATAGGGATTAAGTTGAGGGGTAAAGTGCATAAGACAGTTGTGAGACCTGCCATGATGTATGGAGCAGAGACATGGGCAATAAAGAAGACACAAAAGAAAAAACTGGATATGGCAGAGATGAGGATGTTGAGATGGATGTGTGGGGTGACAAGAAGTGATAAGATCAGAAACGAGGTAATTAGAGGTACCTCAAAAGTTAGAGAAATATCAGATAAGATACAAGAAAGTAGACTAAGATGGTATGGTCATGTCGTTAGGAGGGATGAACAGTATGTTGGGAGGGGGGTGATGGAAATGGATATACAGGGTAGGAGAAGGAGGGGGAGACCAAAACGTAGGTGGATGGATTGCATCAATGACAACCTGAGGTCTAAAGGTTTGTTGGGTGATGAGGTATGGGACAGAAAAATATGGAGAACACTGGCCAGAAACATCGACCCCACATAAAAGTGGGAAAAGATGTAGACGAGGGGGAGGAGGAGGAAGATATATAATATATATATATATATATATATATATATATATATATATATATATATATATATATATATATATATATATATATGGAGTCCTCATATAACGTCGTTTTAACCTTACGTTGTTTTGAGTTTATGACAAAGGCTGCTAAAAAATTTAAAAATATAGTTTTTTTTTTGTTCATCCTCTATTTTTAATTTTTATATATTCATAAATTTGTTTTTGTCTAGTTTCCCTTACCCTTCCTTCCTGGTCCTCTAGGGGTTAAAAGTTGGACCAGTTGGTGTAGCCAATGGTCATTTCACAGACAATGATCAAGTGATGTATACATGTTTAAATGAATATTTCTTATCTGTATTTACCAATGAATGAAAACAAGGTATATTCCAGAAGTAGAATACATATACACAGACTGTCCTTGTAATGTACTTAGTACAATACATATTACAAGGGAGGATGTAATAAAAGAAATAGATAAATTAAAGACTTATAAGTCTCCGGGACTTGATGAAATTTATGCTAGAGTATTAAAGAAGTGCAAAGCAGAGCTTAGTTGTCCACCAACTGCACTATTCTATTATATTTTAATAAAATTAGGATTGGTACCCAAGGAGTGGAAATATTTAAAAAAGGAGAGTGGGTTAAAAAGGAAAACTATAGATCTGTATTTTTTCTTTTTAAATTCAGTATTATTTTTCAATATAACAAACTGTATATATAAAAATAAATAAATAAAGCCATTAACATGATAAAAATGAGACACTGTACTAGTGTAATATTTTTTATGTTTATAAGTGTGTTTTATATCGTATACTTTTATTTTCTATAGATTATGTATTGATTGTTTTTTGCCTTTCCAGACTCACCTGCCTGCCCCTGTCTTGTTAGCAACTGACATAGCAAGCTTTCTCTGATACGCAAGTCTCTCCCTCCCTATGTAAGAACACCACATGAGTACAGTATACTGTACAAGTACTATTTACAGTTTTGTACTATACAGTAACACAGTACAGGTATTGAAGTGTAATATAGTACAGATATTTTTATGTACAGGTACTGTATGTTTTTATTATACTGTACAGTACATGTATACAGAACAGTACCCTTGTGTTATGTTAATTCTAAAGTTAGGAATAGTATTAAGATTAGTTTTAGCAATTTTTTAAGAACCATTGGAAACATAGGGTCCCTTAAAAAAAAAAAAAAAATTTGGAGACCCAGGTTTGAATATAAGTGAGTTCCGACTTACGTGGATTTTCGACTTAAGTTTGCCTGTCAGGAACGGAACCCTGATGTTATTTAAGAATTCCCTGTATATATATATATATATATATATATATATATATATATATATATATATATATATATATATATATATATATATATATATATATATATATATATATATACAGTGTTCACCCCCTTATCGCGGTAGATCGGTTCCGGGACCCGGCGCAAACCAGGAAAACCGCGGAGTAGGATCAGCCTATATGTACATAGATGTATTAATTTATTTTTACATTTACACTGTATAAACCCTCCCTGCACTGTTAAAAAAACACCCTTTACATTATAAATAACAGCAATCAACGTAAATTTTTATGAAAGTGATAAGAAAACTTACCGTGAATGAGGTGATGATGACGTGACATACATAGGTACAGTGTTTTACAATAATTTTTTACGTTTACGTAAAATAGCGGCCGACATCCACAAACTTTTTTCCTTCTTTCAACATATCTAAGAGTTTCACTTTATCTACAATGGTTAACATTTTCCTTTGCCACTTAGGCTCACTACAAGAAGCCTTAGAAGATGAAGGATGCTTGGGAGGCATTGCAAAGGTTAAAATATGCGAGTAAAAAAATCACAAGCAAAACATATTAAAAATAATAAGCACAACGTGAATGGCGCACACGAGTGAGGCGAGACAATGGAAGATGGTGGAAGCCTTTGTCCGAAACGCTGATAGCGGTATCGTATTTTACATGTTGCAATACTGTTAGCATTTATGTTTTTTACTATTTTTTACTGTTTTATTATTCTTAGGCTAAGAAATAGCTTTTTTTATCAATAAAATCAAGAAACTACCGGAAATATAAATATATATGCTAGCTCACGTAGCTGCGACCCCAATACATTGTACGTTATCGAACACAAGCAAAACGTTTAATAAGCACAACGTGAACGGCGCACACGTGAGTTAGACTGAACGAGTCTTTGCCCAAAACGCTGATAGCGGTATCGTATGTTACATTTGCAATACTGTTGTATTTATGTTTCAAACTATTTTTTACTGTTTTATTATTCTTAGGCTAATAAATACGTTTTTTTATCGATAAAATCATGAAACTACTGGAAATATAAATATATATGCTAGCTCACGTAGCTGCGACCCCAATACATTGTACGCTATCGAACACTATTTCGCATGATGCAATACTGTGAGTTATACTGTACGTACGTATATCATTCAGTTATTAGTAGAATGTATATTAATTTAAAATTCATTTACTTATTTGATGATTGTACAAAATCTATTGTATTTATTCATTGTAATTTGGACCAAATGTTCCATTTGTAAAGATTATACTGTACTTTTCAAAAGAGGTGGTCAATAAATGAATCTATCTATCTATCTATCTAAATTTATGTTTTTTACTATTTTTTACTGTTTTATTATTCGTAGGCTAAGAAATAAATTTTTTTTATCAATTAGATAATGAAATATGTTTTTTTCAATAAAAAAAATGAAAATACTGAGAATTTTTTTTTTTAATATTTTAATATTTTTGCATATACACATAAAATAAAATAATAATTTATCCAAAAAATACCGCGATACAGTGAGAACGTGAACCAAGAAACGCGAATAACCTGGGGAACACTGTACTGTATATGTGGATTCGGTTTTACGTCACGAACTCCCTTTTCTACTAAGGGCTAGGACAGTTGCCTTGTTATGAAGGACTTGTTTTGGCAGATGTAATCGTTACCCTGAGTGTATGCCCTTACTAACCTCAGTCCGTGACGGGGAGCGAGCCCTTGAGCTGCCGTCTCATATATATATATATATATATATATATATATATATATATATATATATATATATATATATATATATATATATATATATATATATATATTATATATATATATATATATATATATATATAGTGATGACCCCAACCCACGAACAAAATTTTTAAAAAAAATTGTACCCAACCCACGAACACACGTGTTGGCCAAGCCACCACATTTCCCACTCGCCTGCTCTCAGTTCTGCATTGGTGCCCACGTTGTGTGGTTTGTTCATGATCTGTTCATAGTTCTTGATTTATTTTACATTGTTTTACCTTTCATATAGCCCTAATTATGGCTCCTAAGAAAGTTAAAAGTGTTTGTGATATTTACCTACAGTTTGTACTCCTTCCTACTGTATTTGTTATTAGTGGGAGAATGTAACAACTTTTTCTAAGTGTTGGACTTTGCTATTTTATACTGAGTATCAATTAGTGTATATTGTATACCTGAATATGTACATGTTTTACTTTAATAAAGTAGAATTCCTTTCTATTATTAATGTAATTGAACTTTTGTAGATGAAATACATTTAACCTGTATTATATTTCATGTTTTTAGTGAAATTTTTTTTTTTTAAATGAATATTTATTGTGACCAGGAACGGATTAATTGAAATTACATGCTTTTCAATGGGAAAAACAAATCCAACCTTAGAACAGTTTTTGGGAACGGATTAAGTTCATGGGTTGGGGTCACCACTCTGTATATATATATATATATATATATATATATATATATATATATATATATATATATATATATATATATATATATATATATATATATATATATATATATATATATATATATACAGGTATACCTCAATTGACGTCGTTAATTGGTTCCAGGAGAGACGACTTAAGTC
>JAXCGZ010010894.1:0-7500 GCA_037179515.1 Halocaridina rubra | reverse complement strand
GCTCTCTGTACCTTCCCTAATTTCTCTTGATTAACACTTTTTCATAAACCTTACCAACTACTCTCAACAAACTAATTCCTTTAAAACTACTACACTCATACTTATCTCCTCTCTCTTTATAAAGTGGAACTACAAATGCACTTCCACAATCAACTGGAACCCTCCCTTTCCAAAAACATATATTAAATAACTTAACTATCTGTTCTACTAATGCCTCCCCACCTTTTGACAAGCATTCTACATGATACCCATTTATCCCTGGTGCTTAAATTTCTTCAATTGCTCTCAATGCCCAATGTACCTCCTCTTTTGTTATTTCTCTATCGTTCTGATCTCCTGTCATTGGTATTCTTCATTCATTTCCCACAGCCACAATCTCTGCCTCTCTATCATCCTGCTCATTTAGCAGTTCCTTGAAATACTCAGCCTATCTCTCTCTAACATTTATTTTGTTTACTTGCAATTGCCCAACTGCTCCATTCACCCTCTCCTCCCTATCATACCCACTATTCTGCACTCTTTTCACTTCCTTCCAGAGCACGGTTTAATTCCCTTCAAAATTCTCAGACAAGCTCCTATCACACCTTACATCCAATTCTCTCTTTGCCTCTCTCACCACATGCTTCACTAACCTCCTTTTTGCGCTATACCTTTCATATGCCTCTGCATTACCTATCTGCAACCATACTCAAATGACTTCTTCTTTTCATCCACTAATTCACTCACCTACTCATTCCACCTTTCACTACCATTCCTTTTACTTACACCTATTAGTCTCCCTCCAAACACTGCCTCTGTACACTTCATGACTTCCTCCTTGAAACAACTTCACTCTTCTTCCACTCCCTCCTCCACTTTCTCTCTCACTACATTCAACACATTAATCAGACTAGCCTTATACTCACAGTCATTATCTTTCTCATTCAGTTCACTTACTTTTAGCATCTTAAGACTCTCTCTCGTAACTCCTCTTTCTCCAATTTTCTGCCACTTTCACTTTACTCTCCACTAAATAATGATCACCATTAAAAGGACATAAAAAACTTCCTTTAAGAATAGATTTATAATTAATCTTTACAAGCCTAACAATTCATATGCCTATGCTAGCATCTCACAAAGTACAATACAAATATAATTAATATTTACATAAATAAAGAAAATGCATAAAGCAGAAAATAACTAACTTCGTTCTTAACAGAGCATAATTATCCCAGTGAACTCTTAACAGTGACGGTAGTACTGTCAGATGTCGTGACATTAGATTTTTGTGTTAAGTTTTGAGAGAACCATTGTGGACGAGTTTTGGGAACTTCTACAATGCGCTTGCCCTGAAGGAAAAAATAAAATGGGTTTTTACAATAAAGTATTAACATTTCTTGTCTTTCATTATACCTTCTAAGATATACAAAGTTCTGAGAATATCAACATACTTGCAAAATCTGGATCAATAACAGTTAGTAATTGACTTACGACCTATGCAACTTATGACTGTTTGACTTTTTGACTGTGACCTTGATATGTATAGGGTTAATTAAATAATAGTTTATCTTACCACAACTGTTCTGTTCGTGTATATGCTGTATAAAGGCTAAGACATTGTAATAACAGTAGTAATAATGATAATATTAATAATAATATCAGCAATGTGAAGAATGATCATGCAATGTAGACCACAAATGGATAATTAATTAATTGCATGTTTGGACATGACTCTCTTTCATCTTGAATCTGTTTGTGTCTTAGCTGTTTAAAGGTTATATCATAATAATAATAATAATAATAATAATAATAATAATAATAATAATAATAATACAATTAAGAAGAAGAAGAAGAAGAAGAAAAAAAAAAAGAAGAAAAAGAAGAAGAAGAAGATTATGAAAAAAGATGAAAAAAGTTCTTCAAAATTTACAAGGAGAAAAAGAAATGAACAATCCATTCAAGGTTCAGCATGTTTTTGCAGAGTTATCAATGTCATTATCAGAGGCAGTGCTCTTGATAGATCTCTCTCTTTCTGTTTGAGGTAGCCTCGAGCACTGCCTCTGATAAAAGCCAATCACATTCGCCAAAACTTATATACAGAGTATCATGCTTTATATTTTATTTTTGTATCATGAATATACTTCATGTAATGCATATGAATCTCATTTAAATTTGAAAATTTTGTCTATGAAGCAATGAGGTAAAAATTATGATAAATGACTTAAAACAATAATGAACTAATCAAATGTGCTATAAACGTTAATAAATTATTACACAATATGACTTAAAGATGATATACTATCATATTACACAAAACTACACCCAAAGACTGTCATTTTTCCATTAATATAATAGTTTAACTTACAATCAATTCGCCTTATAACCATTCGCTTGGAATAGATCACAGTTGTAAGTTAACAACCATCTCATATATATTTGGAAATTTTCCATTTAGTGATAATGCTCATACTACTGAAGCTCACATGGATTCAGTACATGATATCATGTTTATTTTAAGAACTTGTTCTTATTACTAAATGCATGACTTGCTGTTCACAAGCATTTCTTACATTAAAGTACTGTATTATCCACTATATATACTGTGATGAGTTTATTTTTATTTTATACATTTAATCCATTACGACAATATGTTGCATTCCTATTCAACAGCAACAGCAAAAACAAGAGGTAGTAAGGGGCATATGTCACGTGTGTACACACACACACTATATATATATATATATATATATATATATATATATATATATATATATATATATATATATATATATATATATATATATATATATATATATATATATATATATATATATATATATATATATATATATACAGTGAACCCTCACTATATCGCAGTTCACCTTTTGCGAATTCAGTGCATCGCAGTTTTTTTTGGTGAGCTTTTTTTTTCTGGGTATATGTGAGAATATTAAAATATTAAAATTTTCAGTATTTTCATTATTTTATAGAATTTTTTTCTTCATTATTTTATTGATAAAAAAAACGTATTTCTCTAGCCTAAGAATAATAAAACAGTAAAAAATAGTAAAAAACATAAATTTAAACATGTAACTCACAGTATTGCATCATGTAAAATCTATCTATCTACCTTGGCTGTTTCCCCTTTAAATTGGGGGTAGCCAACATCAAAAAAGAAAACAATAAGGGGATTACTTTGCTCTCTGGGCAATGACAAGGGAGCTGGCGACCGTTCAGATGGCACTGCTGGAGTGATACAGCCCATCCTCCCGGCTCTTCCACAACCTATGTCGCTTCACAACTGCCAACTCCCCTACTGCCCCTACCACAAGGCTACCTCTGTAAGATGCAGCCCCTTGGTAACAGCAGATGCCCATCAGAGCTGTGTCACAATCTCTCGCCACTCATTCCTATTCCTAGCACGTTCGCTTGCTTCCCTCACATCCATCCTCCTATCGTTCAGGGCTCTCCTTACTCCATCCATCAGATACCAATATCGGCGTTTTGGAAAACAAAAAGGGTCGCACCTACGTGAGCTAGTACATATCAAAATTTCCAGTATTTTCATTTTTTTATTGATAAAAAAAGCATTTCCTAGCCTAAGAATGATAAAACAGTAAAAAATAGTAAAAAACATAAATTTAAACATGTAACTCACAGCATTGCACCATGTAAAATATTGTACGATAGCGTACACTGTAATGACGTCTTGGAAAACGCAAAGGGTCGCACCTACATGGGATGCTATTGGCTGAAAGGGTGAGAGACGACGAATCACATAACTGTTTTTCTTTATGTTCTGTATCATGGGGTCTGACTGGCTTTTTGATTGAAGATTCATTCTCCCAGCATCTTCCATTGTCTCGCCTCACCCGTTCAGTCTACTCAAGTGTGCGCCGTTCACGTTGTGCTTCTTAATACATTGTGCTTGTGATTTTGTGAAACTATCGTTTTTCAACCTCTGCAATGCCTCCCAAGCGTCCTTCATCTTCTATGGCTTCTGGTAGTAAGCCTAAGCGGCAAAGGAAGATATTGACCATAACAGAAAAGGTAAAACTGCTAGATATGCTGAAGGAAGGAAGAAGGTTCACGGATGTCGGCCGCCATTTCGGCATCAATGAATCTACTGTTCGATACATCAAAAAGGACGAGGCAAATATCAGGAAAACAGCGGCTATTTCTTTTAATTAAACAGCGAAGAGGGTCGTAACACCCCGCAATAAGATAATAGTGCAGCTGGAAGCTGCTTTGGCCCTGTGGATTGCTGATTGCAGGAAGAACATCAGCTTAGACACCAATATCATACAAACAGAGGCGAAGAAGCTGTACGAGACATGTTACAAATGAACCTGACGACGACAGTGGCAACCGTGAGGAGGAGGAGAGAGATAAAGATATCAACAACCCACAACCAGGACCCTCCAGGGATTCTCCACCAAGGAAACAATCATTCGTTGCAAGCAAGGGATGGTTTGCCAAATTTCAAAAACACTTTGGCCTAAAGAGCGTTTCGGTGCATGGCGAAGCTGCCTCTGAAGATACAGCTGCAGCTGAAGAATATGGAAAGAACGACTTCAAGAAAGTAATTTGGGAAGGCGAATATAACATCAAGGAGACTCATGCTGTGCGGATATGAAAAATGTCATCAACACCCATTTTCAGAATGTAAATTCTTCGATCATTCTGAACTCAAATAGTGCCTTAGAATTCAAAACTATGTGAAAGTGAATTACCAGCCTCCATAGGAAGAAACATGTAAATCTTTCAATGTTCTTTAACAATGCAATATGTCTTTGAGGAAATTACAAGATACTGAAGAGAAAATATCAATATAATTTTTTTCTTTGCTTAATGAGAAGTTACTGCTTTCCTGCCTTACATATTTTGCTTTTTACTGTATTCATACCTTATATGACATAAACCATATGCAATGAAATATTATAGCAAAAAGAAGATACATTTCTGTAAAGTAACTAAATAGTTACACTGCTAAGTCCGAATTTTAAATACACTATTAAGTTATGCATTAGTTACGTGTAGATTCTGAGTACGTGCAAAAGTCCAACATACCCATTCTTCAGAAAATTTGTTATGCTCTTACAGGAAAGACAAATATTTTTGATATACAAAACATAAACTAATCAAAATATTAATGACTAACTAATCTACTTCTGAACAAAAAGAAGAAACAATAAGATACAAAAAGTACAATATTCAAATACAACCAATTATCAAGCCACACGTGCTAGGCTGCCAAAACTGTAACTAAGAACTGAGGTATCAGGGCATCAACATACGGTACCCTATATATAACTGCTTCCTATAATAGGTGCTCTTGGACAAGAAAAGAAATATCAGAAGGAATTAACAGCTTCCCATCTCCTTTTCCTTTAGAGCAGCCCCAGTGACATGAAGGAATACAAAGGTGTAATTTTTTCAGTAAAACACCAAGGAAATATAAATCACAGAAGCTTCCCTACTTACGAACAACTGAATTACAATCATTCACAGATACAAACAAAAACCTACCCATTATCTACCAACGTATGAATATATTACTGTACTGTAATATTTACATTATTATTACTGTATTAAAAATTTATTTTTAGTGTATACTTTAAGTTTTATGTAGTAGTTAAGTGTCTTTAGCCTTACTACTGTACAGTATATAATTACAACTTACGAAAAATTCTACTTATGAACAGACCTCTGGAATCTAACTCTTTGTGAGTTGGGGAGTGTCTGTATCTCTTGTTAAGAAGAGGGGGGAAGAAGGTTGGTACACATACCATAGTCCTGAGTTATCAGCTTTTTTAAAATGCTAAGTATATTTTTCTTCTTTTTTACTAATCATTCAGTCTCATGACTTGTTAGATTTTTTCGTCTCTATGCTCTTCACAATACTACATAACATAATGCATACAAACTTTCAAAGTTCTAGTCTTATACTTCTAAAAATTAGTAGTCAAAATCTTTTTCCATTCTGCTCGTTTCTGTGTGCTCCTTTATTCCATTATACTTCTTATCACTAGCTGTAAGTGGCATACACGAGACATAAGAAGCAATAAAAAACTATATTAAGCTTTGCTTATTATAATGTCATGGGGTAAAGATTTTCCTTAGGTCTTTACTGTAAATATAATCTCGTGGTTATAATATTATATCTATGGCTATACATAAAACACAGTAACAGAATTGAAACCAGCATCATATGTATTGAATATTTATGAGTGAAATATAAAGGAGGATATTCTCAGTATCATTGCTCTGCCCCATTTAGTCGACTTTTACAACATGCAGAGGACTTTAAAGGAGGTACTTTTATACCCCTCCCTAGGAGACATAGAGAAAGAAATGGTGAGTAAGAAGCATAGAGAAAATGAAGTTTGATAGGCACAGGAACCACAACTTTTCAATTAGATGAAACCCATCCATTGCTCAATTATAACATGGTTAGGTAAGCTTAAAAATCAAGATCCCAATTCACATTCAAAAAGCGACACTTAGTACTTCCAATCTTATCAACACGAGTAAGAGGACAAATGAAACAAAAGAAAACTGCAATTCATGGATCCCTAAAACAAAAAAAACTATTTTTTTCTTAACTTCTTACCATATCTCGCTGGTTTTCCAGGTGACAACAACTAAAATATACGTGAAATAGCAGAAATTCACCGTACCCAGCCTATCCCAACCTCCAGCGTCACTTGCATTATAATATGAAATAATATCCATGGAGGATGGAATTATCAACCACTTGCTTCTCTATCCCTTTTAAGCTGACCCTATGGACATGCAGGCAAAGAGAGGAGCCTTTTTTCTCCCCTGCAACCAGGAGATGCCCCATTCTGGCATGCAGAGTTATGAGGGTACAGTTCTTTTCACCCCTTACCACCAAGAACATCCCTATTAGTTGCTACCTATGAATAAGAGGCTACACATGCCATTCAAAAAGACTATAACAATTATGCCACTAAGCCAAAAAAAGTGATCAATGCACATATACCAGGTTTGCTGTTTTATTATTCACTTGGTTAACGGACATATCTGTGTGTCATGTGGAAAAACCTTACCCTAAGTGTCGAAGGAATGTAAAAGGACATTTGATCCACTTCAAAACAAGAAGATAAATTTCAAACATAGTCATAGATCCTCCACATTCTATGCCACTCATGGAGTGGTAGATTTACATATACTGCACTTGAAAACACGCAAGCAGGCACAACAGAAAATGTCAAATAAAAGTGTAGAATTATTATTGCAACAGAATTACCTCTTAACAAGCAGTTTAATATACCTAAATTACTTGATAACGGTATCAATAAGTATTCTTAAAATATTCTTAATTTTTCATGCATGATGCAACTTTCTGCAGATTATTGTAGAATAACAACACTCTTAATAATATAACTGAGTATGTTGGGTTCAAACTATCTTGCCCTAAAATATATGAATTCTTTTTTCTGTCAACTCTCTTCTTAATCCACTCGTTTATTCCAGCATGGAAGGTTCCTTACTTAC
>JAXCGZ010010893.1:0-15526 GCA_037179515.1 Halocaridina rubra | reverse complement strand
TATATATATATTACATAAAATAAATAAGTAAAAAAATGTGTTTTAGGAATCAAAGAGCAGTAAAAAATATATATAGGAATCGTAGAACTAAATGATACTAAAAGAAAATGAAATTGAATTTCTTCAGAAACATATGTGCGACTAACTTCTTCAGGCAGCCATTTAGGATTTGGGAAGTGGATTTTAAATAGTGTTTTGGGGGAAGTTTTTAGTGCCTAAAAAGGTGGCCCTGATTCCATTTATAAATTACCTACTCCTTACTTTCTTCCGGCTCGCTTCTATGGAATAAGTACCTCCTGTTATTAGACTAATAATAATAATAATAATAATAATAATAATAATAATAATAATAATAATAATAATAATAATAATAAGAAGAAGAAGAAGAAGAAGAAGACTAATAATAATAGTAATAATCATTATTATTATCATCAAAATTATTATTATTTTTATTATTATTATTATTATTATTATTATTATTATTATTATTATTATTATTATTGTTATTATTATTATTATTATTATTATTATTATTATTATTATTATTATTATTATTATTATTATTATTATTATTATTATTATTGTTTTTATTATTATTATTATTATTATTATTATTATTATTATTATTATTATTATTATTATTATTATTATTATCTTCATCATCATCATCATCACCATTATCATCATTATGATCATCATTTTAATTATTATGCTTGGCATATCCTAGCCATTGACATCTCAGCACTAAAGGGTGCAATTATAATATATCCACCTAATAGGAAACACAAATTTATGTTCATTTTTCATATATGTGTGTGTATGTGTGTGTTCGTGTGTGTGTGTGTATGAATTTAATTGTAATGTGAAACTTTGCTTTCCAGACTCTACTCACGATAAAGACAACTTTTAAGATAAATGTTTTAGTGTTTAATTTACCATAAAATGAAAAGAAGTTTTAAAGTCTCGTATCCATCGAGCCATTCCATACCTCCTTACCAATTAGGAATATGGTCTTGTAGAGTGCCTATTACAACTTTTTAAATGACACACACACACACACACACACACACACACACACACACACACACCACACACACACACACACACACACACACACACACACACACACACACACACACACACACACACACACCACACCACACACACCACAATGAGAATGGGTACAAGTGCAAGAAGGCCCAAGCTTGACTACTCGGTGGCTGGAGTACAACTTCAAGAGACAGAAAATGAGAGAGATCTAGGAGTAAACATACTGGCAGATTTGTCTCCAGAAATACATATAAATGGCGTAGTAAGGGCAGCATATGCATTCTTATCAAATGTAAGGGTAGCCTTCAGGCACATGGACAAGGAAATGTTCAGAAATATTTATGTAACCTATGTGAGGCCAAAACTCGAATATACAGCCCCCTTTTGGAATCCGCACTTGAAAAAGCACATAGCTAAGCTTGAAAAAGTTCAAAGACATGCCACGAAACTGGTGCCAGAAATACGCAATCTCGGTTATGATGAGAGGCTGAGGGAATTAGACTTGCCATCACTCGAAGCTAGAAGAGTAAGGGGGGATATGGTGACAGTCTTTAAATTCCTTCATGGTTATGATAGAGTGGATAGGGATCGATATTTCGATATGGCTGGCTCTAGAACTAGAGGTCATAATTTGAAGCTTCGTAAGAAAACTTGTTTGCAGGATGTAAGGAAATACTTTTTCAGTGTAAGAGTAGTTGATAATTGGAATTGGCTAAGCGAGGAGGTAGTTAATGCTATCTCAATCCATAGTTTTAAGGTACGATAAGTGTCACTAAGTCTAAAAATGGAACCGATGAGGAGACGGGAAGATACGAGCTTTGGGCTCTTTCCCGTAAACACAATTAGGTAATCACAATTAGGTAATCACACACACACACACACACACACACACACACACACACACATACACACACACACACACACACACACACACACACACACACACACACACACACACACACACCCTTGATGATAAAATTCGGAATATGGATGGAGAAATGAAAGAGAATGAAACACTCAGAGAACAAATAAGATCTTTGGAGGAAGCAAATAAAGCACAAGGGCAGGAGAGAAAGGAACTAGAAAAAAGAATAAAGAAGCTGGAAGGGGAAAAGAGTCAACTAGAATCTAGAATTTCTAAACAAGAAGATAAAAACAAACAGCTGAATGACAACCTAAAGGAATTAGATGTTAGTTCACTGCTCTCTTCTGAGAGAGACGAGATTGCTGCTTGGAATGTCCAGATTAAGGAAAACATTGAACAGTTCAGAAAAGAGTTCCAGGAGCTGAATATGGAAAATGATGCCATGAAAACTTCCTTTGCTGATGCACTAAAGGGGAATGTGGCAGTAAAAGAGGCTGTAAAGGTGGTGGCACTGGAAAACATACAAACAGTTGACTATAAAGAGACAGTAATCGAAAAAATGAAAGACGTTGTGATGGAAAGGGCAAACCCACTCATCAGACAGGCACTTGATAAGGAGAAGACAGTGGTAATCTCAGGCATAAGTGAATCCCAGGAGCCAACATGGCAGGGGAGACTTGAAGAAAATAAAGCTAGGGTTGTAGACCTGATAAGAAAGCTTGGAGTAGTATGTGGTCCTGAGGATATTGTAAACATACACCAACTAGGTAAATATTCGAGGGAAGGAAAGCCGAGACCAACAAAAGTAACCTTTGAGAGAGGGGAAACATGTAGGGAAATATTGTTGAGAAAAAAAAGTCTAAAAGACCTTCAAGAATGCAAAGAAGTGTTCATTAGACGATACAGAACACAGGAAGAGATGGGAAAGATAAAAAACTTGTTGCAAGAGGCAAGAAGGTTAAATGATGAAAGAAATGAAGAAGAGAAGAAAAATTTTCGTTACAGAATACTTCCAGACAAAGGGGAGATAAAGAAGATAATGACAGAAGACCAGGGGATGGGGCCTCATTAAGATTGTTATACACAAATGCTGATGGATTAGCTGGTTAGGCAGTAGAATTAAAAGATAGGATTCACAACAGTAAGGCAGATATGGTAGCAATTACAGAGACTAAGTTGAGTGAGGACATAAACAGTGTCACAGTTTTTCCTAAGGGCTTCAGAATACTAAGGGTTGAAAGATCTGAGAGGACTGGTGGAGGGATAGCACTGCTCATAAGTGAGAGGATTCAAGTTGAAGAAATAAACTTGGCTATAGAAAGTGAGTTCAGGGAATTTCTTGTTGCTCGCATAAATACTCTGTCAGAGAGCATTATAATAACTGTTGTATACAACCCACCAAGGAACCAAAGTAGGCTTGAAATTTATGAGGAAAGTCATATAGGTACTATTGAAGTCATAAACTCAGTTGTTAACATGGCACGGGAGAAAAAATGTAGGATTTTGATTATGGGAGACTTTAATCATAAAGAGATAGATTGGATAAATCTTGACCCACACAGTGGTGAGGACTCATTCGGGGCAAGATTCCTAGATTGCGTACAAGGGAATTTCCTACACCAACATGTAATGGAACCAACAAGAGCCAGGGGTGGGGATGAGCCATCACTACTTGATCTAGTGTTCACAGATAATGTGTTGGATATTGAAAATATTGAGTATGAACCACCAATTGGAAAGAGTGACCACTGTGTGTTGTTGATGGAGTATATCATTGAAGATATTCTTCCTGAGAGTAGAGGCACTGAGGACATGAGGAGGAACTATCGGAAAGGAGATTACATCAAAATGAATGAGCTTTTTGCAGTTATTGACTGGAGAACCTTATTTTACAACAAATCTGTACAAGAAATGTATGACATCTTTTGTGAGAAATATGGGAAGATAGTAGATTGCTGCATACCTGTCACCAAAGTAGGTGTAATTCATGCCAGAGAGAAATGGTTCGATAATGGATGTAAAAGAGCTAAGGAGTGGAGAGACAAATGCTGGAAAAGGTATAGGAGGAGAAAAAACATAAATGCCTGGCAAACCTACAAAAGAGCAAGAAATGACTACCTAAGTAAAAGGAGAGAGGCAGAGAGAGATTATGAGAGGGACATCACCAGGAAGGCTAAAGAAAATCCCAAGCTTTTCCACAGCTTTATCAGAGGAAAACTGAAGGTAAAAGAACAGGTTTTAAGGCTAAAGAGAGCGGATGGAAGCATCACTGAGACGGACGAAGAGATCTGCAAAGAATTGAACAAGGAGTTTCAGTCAGTATTTACAGTAGAAAATACCCCACCCCCTCAGATTGCAGTGATAGAAGCTCAAGGGCCGGTATTAGAGAACATCAACATTACAGCCACAGAGGTATGCAAAGCGCTGATGGATTTAGATGTTCATAAAGCTACAGGTCCTGATGACATATCCCCTCATGTGCTTAAAAAATGCGCAAACACAATATCAGTGGCACTAAGTATCATATTTAAGGAGTCACTGGAGTCGGGGGAGATTCCAAGATGCTGGAAACAAGCAAATGTGATACCTATCTTCAAAAAGGGAAGGAGGGATACGGCTCTGAACTATAGACCAGTTTCCTTGACCAGCATAGTTTGCAAAGTTATGGAGAAACTACTAAGGAAACATATCTCTCTTCACTTGGAATCTTTCAACTTTTTGTTAGTGAGGCAACATGGCTTTAGAGAAGGTAGATCAACAGTAACAAACTTATTAGAATTTTATGATGAGGTAAGCCAAATCTTACAGGAAAGAGAGGGCTGGGCAGATTGCATATTCCTAGACTTCCAGAAAGCGTTTGACACTGTTCCACATGGGAGACTTATTAGGAAGCTGCACTCAATGGCTAGAATAGGTGGAAATGTTTTGGAATGGATAAAAATTTACTTAGAAGGAAGGGAACAGAGGGTTAGAGTAAGACACGCAGTGTCTGAATGGAGAAGAGTTAGTAGTGGAGTTCCACAGGGTTCAGTTTTAGGGCCACTTTTGTTCCTTGTATATGCAAATGACCTACCAGAGTCTGTAAATTCATTCATGAATATGTTTGCAGATGATGCAAAGATTGTGAAGAAAGTAAAAAACGAGAACAATGGTAGAGAACTTCAGGAGGATCTAAATAATCTGCATGAGTGGTCAGAAAAGTGGCTAATGAAATTCAATACCTCAAAATGTAAGGTAATGAGAATGGGTACAAGTGCAAGAAGGCCCAAGCTTGACTACTCGGTGGCTGGAGTACAACTTCAAGAGACAGAAAATGAGAGAGATCTAGGAGTAAACATACTGGCAGATTTGTCTCCAGAAATACATATAAATGGCGTAGTAAGGGCAGCATATGCATTCTTATCAAATGTAAGGGTAGCCTTCAGGCACATGGACAAGGAAATGTTCAGAAATATTTATGTAACCTATGTGAGGCCAAAACTCGAATATGCAGCCCCCTTTTGGAATCCGCACTTGAAAAAGCACATAGCTAAGCTTGAAAAAGTTCAAAGACATGCCACGAAACTGGTGCCAGAAATACGCAATCTCGGTTATGATGAGAGGCTGAGGAAATTAGACTTGCCATCACTCGAAGCTAGAAGAGTAAGGGGGCATATGGTGACAGTCTTTAAATTCCTTCATGGTTATGATAGAGTGGATAGGGATCGATATTTCGATATGGCTGGCTCTAGAACTAGAGGTCATAGTTTGAAGCTTCGTAAGAAAACTTCTTTGCAGGATGTAAGGAAATACTTTTTCAGTGTAAGAGTAGTTGATAATTGGAATTGGCTAAGCGAGGAGGTAGTTAATGCTGTCTCAATCCATAGTTTTAAGGACAGGTACGATAAGTATCACTAAGTCTAAAATGGAACCGATGAGGAGACGGGAAGATACGAGCTTTGGGCTCTTTCCCGTAAACACAATTAGGTAATCACAATTAGGTAATCACACACACACATATGTGTGTGTGTGTGTGTGTGTGTGTGTGTATATATCTAGTAAGGAAATCCGTCCGTGTAGCAACATATAAAAAGTATCGCTATATTTCGGCTTGCAACTTGAACCCTTCCTCGGCATATATATATATATATATATATATATATATATATATATATATATATATATATATATATATATATATATATATATATATATATATATATATATATATATATATATATATATATATATATATATATATATATATAATATATATATATATATATATATATATATATATATATATATATATATATATATATATATATATATATATATATATATATATAAATATATATATATATATATATATATATATATATATATATATATATATATATATATATATATATATATATATATATATATATATATATATATATATATATATATATATATATATATATATATATATATATATATATATATATATATATATATATATATATATATATATCTTTCACAAAGAAACACTTATAAAACTGGCCTTCCTTTTTCTGTTGTTAGGGAATGAATGTCTGTATTTAATTCATTTTTTATGTAATTTTTTATTTGTCAAAGAATGGATGAGTGTCTAGCGTGCCATAAGAAATGAAAAAATATAATGATCATTACAGAAAAAATATAGGTATCTTATGCCTTTTGGTTTAAGAAAAAAGTATTAAGCTAGGTTATATTATAGTATGTGTATGTACAAATTACCAAGTATACACTATATTCCAGACTGCATAATACTCATCAGTAATATATCACTTCTTTTAATTTATTAGTTTCACTCATATGTATTTTTAATATGTGTATACTATATCTTCATATTTCATGTTTTAAATAAAATTACGTACATAACAATTCTCAGATATAATGTTTTTTTTTCAGTCTCTGATTTTCAAATGAGAACACGCATTCTGTCCATAAAAAAAGAAAAAAATATATTACACTTTTTTTCAGATCTTGAATAGATGCTCTTTTCTCAGGGGATCAGAAGTAATCAATTATTTGGTATAAAGATGATATAATTGAAAATATAATTACAATCCGTTAGTTGAAAATATTATCATGATAAGAGATCTCGAGTCTCTGCAACGTAATTAAGTCTGTGCATATTTTATTTAACTTGATAAATGTCATGGAAAAAAATTTGCATTAAAAGAATGTTAAATATTAAAGAAAATTCAAAGAGAATCCTTTCATTTGCTATTTTTTTTTTTATGTGCACATAATGCCTTTGTAGACCTCAGACACCTATTGATGTAATCATTCAGCTAGTGTTTATATGAGAGAGAGAGAGAGAGAGAGAGAGAGAGAGAGAGAGAGAGAGAGAGAGAGAGAGAGAGAGAGAGTGTTATTAATCCTCAAATCTGCTTAACTTCCTATTCTAGGGTTACCGTCTATTAACCTTTCCCTGTAGAATACTCTGCTCCATTAACTCTCTATAGAAAGCCCATTAACCCATAGCTCTCCCCAAACACTGAAGCCTATCTGTATTTAAAGATTAAAATATAAATTAACTTAAACAAGTAATAATAATAATAATAATAATAATAATAATAATAATAATAATAATAATAATAATAATAATAATAATAATAATAAAAATAATAATAATAATAATAATAATAATGATAATAATAATAATAATAATAATAATAATAATAATAATATATATATATATGTGTGTGTGTGTGTGTGTGTTAGATTTTATTTCCTATCCTCTTTTCCAATTACTATTCACTACTCATACCCCAGCATTTTTATTTTTCAAAATGAATTCTTCAATGGTGTCAGTCAAATGAAAATAACAGCAAAGACGAAAAAACAGACTGAACGTGAGCTGCAACCACTGCATATGACCATACACTGCACACTGTACATAGGTGAATGGAGAGGACAGAGGGGGAAACCTCCCTACCCTCCATGTGTGGGGAAAATGGGATCTGAATAGAGAAGTCTGCGGCGTACATTTGGAGAACTTGACTTATAATGAAGGTTTGTGTATACACGTGGAAATTGTCTGAAAATAAATATCGTTATAAAGAACTTTCCGCTAAGGAAAAAATCACCAAGTCGTATGTTCTTGATATTTTTAATTTCTGTCCATAATTTGGATAATTCTATATTCCATGTATTACTACGATAATTAAGTGTAATTACTCTGTCGTACATTGTCCTATTATCTTATCCAAATACATTAAATAGTTGTAAAAATGAAAATACAAAATTTTGTTAGCAAACTATTCGTGAGATTCTCTTGGATAACATCGGTGTTTATGGATCATAAAAGAACATAGTTAAAGTATTTTTAGCAAGGAAGAAGAACACTTAACCTCGCTAAGCTGGACTGCATATTAAGGACAAATAATTTTGAAGTTGTTCTTCCGAATTCATATTTGCATTTTTGCTTTATTTTTGTGCATTAAGAGTACTTAGTAGTGCATAAAACATAGACTTTTGCATGGTATCTAGGATTCCGAAAGGAAGATAGTAATTTCTCTCTTAAGCAGGAATATCTTTCTAATAATTAATACGAAGATATAGAATATAGTTTTGATATATCCATTACGAAATAAAAGATAATAATCTATAATTGTGGCATACTATAAGACTAGAAAATATTTCTAACGTGTTATTACGAGCTCTCATATCAGATCTTTTGTACAGATTTCTATAATTAAAAACTGTGACGTAAGGTAATATATATTGGGTTTTTAAAGGTCAGAAGATATTGATGAAAGTTCTTATGATATTGGTTTGAGTGTTGCGAAAGAAAGAGACTCGATAGAGGTTACGTGGAGAGAATATTAAATGTGTATGCAATATAATAAAGTTGAAAAATACTTAAGTCAGCAAAATGTTGAGGTTACTGTTTGTACGAAAGGAAGAGTAATTTGAAAACTTGACATGACATAGCTCTGGCCAGACGAAAATTTATCCCAGAGTATTCCAAATTTAGGATAATTTACACATTTTGCGATATGTATAGTAAGTGTTGTAGCTTTAGGATATGATAGAGCTAAGATCTATTGTTTGTAACCTTGTATACATCCAGGGGTTTACTTTGTCACTAATAACTGGATGGACAACATTTGTTTGAGTCAATATTTCTAACACTTTTTTATTTAGAAGATGCTTTTGCAACACGTGCAGTAGCTACTGGGAATATCCTTTCAGTTTTTTTATTTTTTATTTTTTATTTTATTAATTTTTTTAGAATAAATAACTTTCCAAATGAATATTTTATTGGAATATTCCTAAATTGTTAGCTAAACTTCTTGCTAGTACAGAATGTTAGTTTCTTTCACTGACAAATTGCCGAACCAATTTGTTCATTCTAAAACTAAGAAACTTACACGATTTGGCAAATTTGACAGTGAAATATCCGTTGCCATAAGTAGGTCTTTTTGACTTTTACAGGATACCATGATTTCGATGGTACAGTAGGATCCAAAAAAAAAAAAGAAATTCTTTGTTAATCTTGTAAGTACTTACTTCTTTGTACAAAACGCTCTTCAGTGAATGTCTTATCTATGATTTCGATGGTACTGTAGGTTCCAAAAAAAAAAAAAAAGATATTCTTTGTTAATCTTGTAAGTACTTACTTCTTTGTACAAAACGCTCTTCAATGAATGTCTTATCTAATATACAAGCGACACATCCCCCCTCATATGGGGGGAGGGTTGAATGAAACCAAAATACCCTTAATGTATGTATCGAATTACTTTTATTTTTATTTAATATATTTGTTCGTTTATTTTCTAATTTGAGCACACTTATTTTAATTATATAGTCTTATATTATAATACCTAATTCATGAACTTAGGTATCATAATGGGAGTCAGCTGCGGCTGTCGGGCCTCGTAGAATATCCTTGCCCAAGCAGAGTGAAAGGAGGGGGGAGACGTGGCAACCCTTTATCCCAAAGAAACTTAGGGGAGTGGTTGAGGTGTGTTTTGATCGTGGTGAATGTGTGTTTCTTGGCTCGGCCACCCCCCTTACAAGGGGGAATGAGGCATGAGTATATGTATGTGTATGATAACAAATTTGTCCTTATTGTTGCCCGAGACTTTGAATGGTTTATTGACTTTGATTTCTTTGAGGAGGAAGGGATACCTCAAAACAAGGACTCCACTAGTTTCTTCCTAGTGCCAAGTGACTCTGGGGTCGAAAAGCGGTACGAGTCTCTTTGGAGTGCTGAACGCAGGACTTCCTACATATCTTCATGTACTTAGCTTTTCTTAATTTTTTTTTTGAAGAATTTTCGATAAGCTCTTCTTAAAAAATTTTGAAGAATTTTCGATAAGCTTTTCTTAAAAGAAAATTGAAGAATTTTCGATAAACTTTTCTTAAAATTTTTTGAAGAATTTTCGATAAGCTTTTCTTATTTTTTTTAAAGAAATTTCGATAAGCTTTTCATTAAAATATTTGAAGAATTTTCGATAAGCTTTTCTTAAAATGTTTTGAAGAATTTTCGATAAGCTTTGCTTGAAATTTCTTGAAAAATTTTCGATACCTTCATAAGCTAAAATTATGACGCAACTTTATTGCAATATTTAACAGTTCATATTTTTGTTTCCTTATTAATTTAGCTTTCCATACGTGGAATAGTGTTTTCATAATTCTGCTTATCAGTAATCCTTATTACCTGTACTAAAGGATCGATAACTACATAAAGGGAATATACTCATAACATGCGATGTTGCATTCAAGCTCTAAATAAATCATTTATATTGTTAAAACAATGTTCTTTGCTTGAAGCTGTTACTTCCTCATGTTTTGTGACGTTAATATAGATTGGCTAATTTTTTAAGTTGCTGAGATTATTAATTAATGAATCTTGTCTCTAACCCTTGAAAACAAAAGCATTTTCGTGGTGTTTATTCGTGAAGCCATGATGGGAGATTTTCAGTCATATTAAATTTTAATTAAATTTTCCTTAACTTGAATTGCATACATTAATTTTCTCAGTATTCCAACGGTGAAAGTTTGTCTTTACGAGAAAAAAATCCCTCATTAGTCAAGGTACATATGGAAGGTAATATTACTTTTATTTATTTTAATGATTGCGACGCCATGACAGGCCAAAAATAATAAAATAAAACAGCCCTCATCGAGCCTGGGAACGAAGAATATATAAAGTAAAGAGAAACAGATGGGGAGTGCTGTGACTTGTCAAATGTGAAGGGATGATTAAAGATGTGTAATGAATATCCAAAATATTCAGTGTTGATGTAGGCATAGAAAAAGAACCGTTACTGAAGGAAGCCTTAACATCAAACTGTCTTGGACAGACCTATTTAAGTTCAAAAAACCTACTTGCATTGTGTTATCTCTAATGAAGGTTAAAATGATTCCTTTGCGAAGAATTATTTCATAGAATCTCATCACTGCCGAAGGAGAAGTCCTTTTGCCTTAGTGGAAGTGGTTTCTACGAATATTATTTTAAATAAATGGGGTATCTTAAGGTGGTGTCCATGTTTTGTGTGCAGTATATATATATATATATATATATATATATATATATATATATATATATATATATATATATATATATATATATATATATATATATATATAATTTGTTTTCCTTTCTTGATGTCGGCTACCCCCCAATTAAAGGGCGAAACAGCCAAGGTAGATATATAAATATATATATATATATATATATATATATATATATATATATATATATATATATATATATATATATATATATATATATATATATATATATATATATATATATATATATATGCTGTTTTGTGTGCAGTATATATATATATATATATATATATATATATATATATATATATATATATATATATATATATATATATATATATATATATATATATATGCTGTTTTGTGTGCAGTATATATATATATATATATATATATATATATATATATATATATATATATATATATATGTATATAAGCATATATATATATATATATATATATATATATATATATATATATATATATATATATATATATATATATATATGTATATAAGCATATATATATATATATATATATATATATATATATATATATATATATATATATATATATAATATATATATATATATATATATATATATATATATATATATATATATATATATATATATATATATATTCACCTTCTTGTTGAAACTCTTCCTTACTTAAAGAGAGATGGATTGAATCATATTAAAAAAACTTAAAATTAAATATATAAACCTTATCTTGAGCATGGTGTTGTTTTTTAAAGTTGTGTGCAGTTGATCATCACTGATACTTTTCTATAATTAAGATGAGCATCAAAATAAATATAATCATTAGCTGCCAGACACTTGCTTCAGTAACCAATTGGAACACGAGTAAACTAAATCTTTCTTGCTCTCCTTTGTAGCTTTTAAATGAACAATTGAGAGAGTTTCTCACTCGCCATGAAAGGCAGAGCAGCCCTCATCAATATTTACCAGATTGGCCTTTTCACTAAACGTAATGGATGTTTATTGATTTTCACCCCACCCCCCTTCTCTCTCCTCTCTTTACCCCCCTTTGTGAACGCACACTTGGTCATCATTGTTGGACGAAGTATCAAAAGAGTTCATTTTGATATATGAATGGAACTCTTTCAGCAATATACCTAATTGCACTTAGCAGTTTACTTTTCGTTGTGGTGAGTCAATAAATGTGTGCATGTGTGTGTGTGTGTGTGTGTGTGTGTGTGTGTGTGTGTGTGTGCGTGTGTGTGTGTGTGTGTGTGCGCGTACTCACATATATGTTAGGAGCATTTTCGTGATTCCATGTCTCTTTTAGCAGTGTTGTGTGTTCTTTTGTGTTCTCTTGTGACTTTGTGTGTTTGTGATTGTTTTTATGTGATTTCTCTCATGCACCTTGCAGCATATTTGCAATCTTTTTTTTTAATGGTTTCGAGTTTCATTGTTTTACCCAAATCAAAGGAGTTCTTATCAATGCATACACGTAATTGCAATCAAACAACGAAACTATTCTTACGTTCTGCGTTAGTTTTTGTGTCGCCTTGATGGCAGTGTGAATTTGATGTTTGTTTTTTTATAGCTACATCCAAATTCACTCTGTGTACCTAACAATTTAGTAGTTCTTGAGAGGCATTGCTAACCCAAAATAATACATATCCAGTCATCTCTCTCTCTCTCTCTCTCTCTCTCTCTCTCTCTCTCTCTCTCTCTCTCTCTCTCTCTCTCTCTCTCTCTCTCTCTCTCTCTCTCTCTCTCTGTCTGTCTGTCTGTCTGTCTGTCTGTCTGTCTGTCTGTCTGTCTGTCTGTCTGTCTGTCTGTCTGTCTGTCTGTCTATCTATCTATCTATCTATCTATCTATCTATCTATCTATCTATCTATCTATCTATCTATCTATCTATCTATCTATCTATCTATCTATCTATCTATCTATCTATCTATCTATCTATATATCTCTTTATCTCTATCTCTGTCTCTGTCTAATTTCTATAGTATGCAATTAATGTATGTTTAATTAACAACTTATATATAACGGAACATAATATATAATATTTACATGTTGCATAATGAACAGTTTCAACTATCATTGACTGTACCATAAAAGTCTTGGCTCATGCCCCTTGCTCTTTTCCCATTGCACAAACGTGTACATCATTGGCAAATAAATATTGATTTTAAATCTACAATAATAATAACAATAAAACCGGAACATTCAAAGTTTTACATTAAGAAGTGATTTCTCACTTTATCTTAAATCCATTATTGCTTTGTACTTTTTCTGGGATTAATAACAATTTTGTGAGTAAGTGTTAGATTTTAATATATGAGTAAATCCATTATATAGGCATATTTTTGGATACATAATGAAAATATGGCATGATCTATTCTGCTATTTTAATCTTTGTAAATGAAGTAAAAGTTCTCGTTGTGAGTTTTATTTATTTAAACAAATATATTAACCAAGAAATATTACTTAAAATCGATTTCAGTGTAGGAATTTACAAATTACAGTTATATTTTAAAGTAAATATTTCATAGTGAAATTTTGGTGGGAAAAAATATTCTCAAAGTCAGCAAGAACAGTATTTGAACAGATTTTACTAATCCCCAAATCCTGTCATTCGCTTCGCTGATTGCAATGATATGCCATCTCTCTCTCTCTCTCTCTCTCTCTCTCTCTCTCTCTCTCTCTCTCTCTCTCTCTCTCTCTCTCTCTCTCTCTCTCTCTCTCTCTCTCTCTCTGTATGTGAGATTGCGAGTGTGTGTTTCGTGAGCGTGCGTGTGTGTGTGTGTGTCGTGGATTGGTTTATATTTATAGATTTGAAAATCTCCTCCTGTGATTTTCTGTTACCATCTTTATAATATTTCAAGAACTTTGATGTTATGTCATTTAACTCGAAAATCTCTCCATAAACTATTCATGTTAAGTTACTGGTTTGTTGCATATAATGAAATTTTTTTTTCTTTCAAAATAAAATGGAAAAGAGTAAAAATAAAGAGGATCTTTATTGATAATAATAACCTTAACTATTTAACTTTATTTACGAGGGAAATATATCTATTGACCTCATTACGGGCCATTACATTTTGGTTGAAGCCAAACTTCTATTATTGAAGCCTTGGATCCATATACTGATGTTAGATCCACTTTTTGATGAATAATATATTTTCTAGTTGAACTGAAATATAATATTGAAAAATAATTAGTTTAGAATAATTATTATATGCATGATTGCTGTATGGCTGAAACTGCTAAACCACGTGTTACTGAATTTGAGGTAAACATTTTGAGACAAATATATTTACTGGTGATTGAAATATTTATTTAAGTAATATTTTTGAATGATATAACTAGATCAGTTAGTCAAGCAACGACTCAAATGACTAGTGACTGAAATCTTTACATGTGTTAGTCTTAAACTAATTTTGGGCACTACCTATGGTAAATACATTCCAATGATATATAAAATATGTTCTTAGGAATTAAATACGAATTGAATAATGTCATACCTTTTAAAAACTAACGCCGTAAATAATTTCCTATTAACAGAGGTTACATATATATCCAAATAAAAAAAAACAAAAATTGTTGAATAAAAGGCATATCGCATGACTCTTTCCCATCTTAACTCACTGTTATCATGCGAGTACATTTATTTTTATATTCCTTTCCTTTTGGGTAATCACGACCTGTCTCTTATATAGCCTGACCATAGAAAAGTAGATTGGCCTTAATCTTGGGCTTTGTGTTCACGATCGTAATGGTTTTATGTGCATGTTAATATGCTATTTTCATCGTGTATGAAGATGGATGTAGGCTCCCTTTTATATAATGGAATACTAGAGTGAGCTGGCGCTTCAGTTTGAGTATCAATATTTTATAAATTATTTCTGCATAAGACTTTTCTAATATGTATATTGTTTAACTCTCTCTATTTGTGTGTGTGTTTGTGCTTGTTGTGTGTGTGTGCGTGTGTTCACACACACACACACACACATATATATATATATATATATATATATATATATATATATATATATATATATATATATATATATATATATATATATATATATATATATATAT
>JAXCGZ010010892.1:0-15567 GCA_037179515.1 Halocaridina rubra | reverse complement strand
ATATATATATATATATATATATATATATATATATATATATATATATATATATATATATATATATATATATATAATGTATTGTCGTATGACTTCCGCCATGCTGAAGCCAGAGTCTGAAACTTGTAACAGATCTTGAGCGGAAACGGTTGGTCGAGGGCACGGATATTTTATTACAATGTTTGTAGAAAGTGCCAAGGAAATATATGACCGGAACCGTGAGACTTATGGACCTGGCATCGAGAAGGGCGAGAAAGGACAGGAAGTTAGCCATTTCCTAAACCACAACATACATAAACTTGTGTTTCGTACGAAGGAACCTGCCCAGGAGAAATGCCCAATAACTTCTCCCCGGAAGTAGGTGGGATTCCACTTTGGACCTGGCGCTGATTGGCTGGACTAGATCTGACTGATTTCATTGGAGAATTGGATGTTAAGCCACGCCCTGCCCCTGGGGGTATTTAAAGAGCCACCCAGGGCAGAGACACTTAGTTAGCAGTTTGCCAGGGGCACGAATAGATCATAGACTGTGAAGTCATAGGGTGGGGGCCATTGGGCCATTGGGCCACTGGGCCATTGGGCCATTGGGCCATTTGAGGCATAGGGGCATTGAAGCGTCGAAGTTGTGTTGTACTCTAGAATAAATATAAGTAAAGGATTCACTGCGTGTCCATTCTTACCTCGTACCCTTCAGGCACTAGCATTTGTTAACTTGTGACCACGTTACCATAATAATTAAAGTAACTATAAACGTAGGAGGAAAAGCCCTACGGCAGTGGTGGCTTACGGTGGAATAGCCATATCCACTACGTCAGTGGTGGCGTACGCTGGGATAAAAGAAACCGCTACGTCAGTGGTGGCAGTGCGGTACGGATCTTCACGTGTGGAAAAATAAAAAAGAATACATACAAAGAGACTCATATCAGAAGAAACCAGTGCAAAGAAAAAGAAAATAAGAATGGCAAAAGCAGAAACCCAACATCTCCCAATTCAAGAAATGAGTGACGAGGCCAAACACCGGAGAATTTTCGAACTGGAGGAGCAAGTGCGGCGCCTACAAGCACGCGCCGACGTCGCTCCGTCGAGAAGGAACTTGGCCGACGCCGACGCCTCAAACATCGACGAACAGCCTGCCGCTCCGAACCCCGTGGTGACACCGGGAACGCAGCCGGCCAAGCCCCCACCCTGTGCCCTGGTTGTAAAGACGCCTCGAGTCAAGAATTCATTTTTATACCTCGACGGCGCAAATATAAAAGACAGTGAATGTCCGTCCATAATTCCCGCGACCGACTTCCTGAAATACTTGGGTCTGCGGATGAGAAGTGACGAGTGCTCAAATAGAGAATATGATAAAACTTTGAAGGAACTATTTTTAAGATATTTCTTAGTAAGCCGAAGTGTGACCGGAGCATTGAGTGAAAATGCCCATTACAAGAGGCATAAGTTGCCGGATCCGACCAAGAAGACGGCGATTCGACGATTTTACGCGAAGAGAAGAAGGAGAACCCTCTCCTTCCTTGCCTTCTGCCATGAAGCTCTCCAGGACAACCTCCTTAAAATAGCTAAGTACTTGTGATCTGTATCCAGTGAGTAATGGGACAATTAGTAAAAGAAATTGAGGTCGGTGGACGCCGCCATTTTATCTTGTAGTAATGCTTTGACTCAGCCAACCCGCTTATAAGGGGTGTGGCGCTTAATAAGTTGATAAAAGTAGAATTTCTGTACCCATTACTAACATGGATAATTTGTACTAATAGCTATAAGCAGTAATAAACTCCGTTTTTGTTATAATTTGAGTAATGTAAAAAAAATTTGCGTTGGAAGTGCGTTCCATTTATTTGTATTAATGCTTAGATTGAATTTTGAGAACGCGAATGTATCGAATTTTAATTGAAAAAACTTTAATGCACGTGAAATCACTGTTACAGTATATTAATTTCTAAAGCGTACGAAATCGAGTGCTACGATTGCGCCTGTTTTTAAGTTTTTTTCTTTTTTTTTTTGTTTGTTTTTATCCGCGGGAGTAATGTTTTAGCGAGGGAAGGACATAAACGACAGATCGTTCTTTTTGTGTTAGGATGAAGGGATTAACATTACGATACGTGTGTGGCATGTTCTTTTTGAAGAATAAGAAATTTTCGTGATATTAGTTAGAGATGAGTTTTTTTTTAATTTCACGCTATGCAGGCGAAAGTAAGAGTAGATTAGAGTAATTTGTGCTGTCCTAGAATAGGGAAGGTTTTTCAGTGTCACCCAAACGTAGCTTCAAGGGAGTAGAATGTTTGTTTGTTCGTTAGAATGGGACTAGGACTGGTGAGGAGGTCTGTAACCGCACGGCTCAGCCGAGATTTCACCTTTAATCTCCTTCAGAGAGATAAGGGAAAGGAAAACCAACGTTGTAAATAAAAGGGATTTTCACAGACAGAAAGGAGATGACTGACTTGAAAGTGATATAGCGAATGTGATAGCGAGTGAGTATGAATGACTGGGGGTATAATGGGAGGGTTGCTCTAGGGGGTGAAATCGCGGAAAAGTACCGTTAGGAAGCATGATTGGGGAGTCTGCGAGGATCGTTCCCCTGCTCCTCCAGGTCCTTCTGCATGCCATATCGGAGTGTATTTATGGGAGGTGATGCGCTGTTGCAATATCTAGTGAGAGATATGGATGAGAACGTAATTCTCCACCTGCCCAGATATGGTTGAAATGCCGAGTTTGTTTTATTTTTTGTTTTGTCCCCTACTCCGCCGTTGAGATTATTATTCGGTTTCCGAGAGATTCCAAGATAGGTGTTACGTGATAAAGGACGTGAATCTATGAATGATTCTTTATTTTCTTTGCTAGCTGCAGTATATACATTATTTGTCTGAAGAGATGTGTTAGATTGATAAAGTAAAACTTTGCGAGTTTTAGCCATGATAATGTTTTATCAAAATTATTTCGGCTTGGTCATAAAGGAAGAGTGAGAGCTGACACGAAATGACAACAAGAATGTTACACAGCTGTATCCCGTATTTGAGAGAGCAGATATAAGTCAAATCCGAGATAGTAAAAGAAAATATATCTTTTATGTTTAAATTGTTTATGTACAACTCCGTGCGAGATTTGGAAGTTTAAGCAAAATGTATTCCTTACTGTTGATAATGAGATATACTTTTGTTTTTATTATTGCATACACAGAGATAGACTTTTTATATTCTTAGATACCCGTTTTTGTTATAGTTCTTTTTGTATTGAAGAAATCTTTAAAATCTTACTTAAAGGATTCTGAGAAGATTGTCTGGAGATAGCCGTGGTTAATCCCTATCATTTTCATGAATTTTAGATTACAATCGGGCTAATTAAAGATAATTGAGATTATTAGAGATTATTTGCTGAGTTTTAAAGTTAAAATTAATGACACTTAAGTCCTTTTTAAGAAGTTGTTACGAAAAGGATATTTGTACTTTTGTTGATAGTAGTAGGGATAGTGTCACATATGATTTTAATCAGAGTGGGTGCGCTTCGACTTAACCCTCTGATTTATAGCATGAAAAGAGAGAGATTGTCATTATAGACAAGGATGTGTATGCCGTTACAGTAAAGTCCTTATCAAGATTAAACAGAGAGGAATGGATTTATGCTTCGACAGTTTTGCAGTTGTACACTAAGTTCTTTTTGCTTTCGTTTTTTTTAATCAGGAATGAGAATAGCCGCTGACAATAAACATAAGACTCTATCGATAGTCATTGCTAACGTTGTTCACGTTCATTTGTTTACTTATTTTTATTATTAGAGATGCTCTGCGACAGTTTTTTTTTATTTTTTAGTGCAAGTAAGAGACGGAGGCCCAGCTCAGCTGACTTGTGAGTGAAGAGCCGCAGCGTATTTCAAGGTCACTCACTCTCTCTCTCTCTCTCTCTCTCTCTCTCTCTCTCTCTCCTACTTTTCACTCGACTCTGAGCCTGACAGAGGCTCCGTTCAATGCTAACAGAACGTTGCTGTCTTTGAGTTTTTTGTGTTTTTTTTCAGCGAAGCTAGGCGATAATTATGCTTACATTTTATTTCAGTTGATAGCATGCTGTTATTGCATAAATACTGATAAGATATCGGTAGTACCGCCATTTGCATAAAATATTTTTGCCACATGTCGCAACTGTTTAGAGAATAGATAGAACTCCCATTGACAAATTGTGGAGCCAGCAAGTTGCCACTTATGCGATATATATATACATTGATTACGACAGCAGGAATTTGAATATTAAAGGAGACTGTGTTAGAATAAGCATCACTATGAAATATAAGTATAGAACTCTGTTCTTACTTCTGAATGCCAGTCTCCATTGTATATATATTGATATTTTTGATTTAGTATATTTATTTTTATTGTTTATTATTCTTATTTTTAGATCATGATTATTAGTAATGTTATTATGTTGACTGATATTGTTGCTATCTCTAAATGGCCTGTTGCTAATTATTATTTTTGAAATGAAATCAGCAGTAACTTGATGATTTGTATTTTTTGTCTGAATTCATACTTGATGTTACTGTAGCCACCGCTAATAAGAATGTTTCTTTGGTGGCTTTTCTCAGCATTTGATGATTGCTCTTTTTGGACATTTATAGTAGAGTAATGCTATGTAGCAGTTGCTAAGTCCTAAGTATCTTGGAATAATAATCTAGTTGTGTAGACACATACCTTCCCTTACCACCCTATTCCTAGGCAGCCCCGACCTGCAAGTTCTAAAAGTCTTTAGATTTTGTCCGTCAGACAAGTCCCTAATGCCCATTGAATAGAGGTTGCAATCACTTGCAGTTGCAGGGGAGGCAAAGTATAGCCTCGATTACCAACGTGTGGCCAATGTTGGTACCCTGAAGTCATAGGGAACCTTCCTTGTACTGTAGTAGTGACAGAGGTTCAAACTTTCATCCCGCATTCTACTTCGAAGGTACGTGTGAGAGGACCGTACAGAACTAGTAACGCTGTGACGCTGCAGGTCTCCTGCGTGGGAGGTCTTAGTCAAGATCGGTCGAGGGCAGGACGAGCAAGCCAGGCTGGAAGGATTCGCGAGGTGTGGGGCCCCTTCCTGGTCCTTTTTGTTGTGCCCAACCGAGAAACAGGGTGATGGCAACAAACCTGGGCCTGTAGCGAGGACGGGCGGGGGATTGGAAAGCGTAAGAGTCCCCGTGAGAGACCGGGGAATCGCACCTAGCAAGAATTCATGAGCAAGGGACAGAGAAAGTAAAAGTCGTCCTAAGACAGGGAGGACAGTCCTAAAAGAATAAAAATTTTAAACTACTTTAAAACCCCCAGGTAATCTTGATGAAATCCCAGAAACAAGGAGATCCCCCTACGAGTCATAACGGTAGTAAAAAGAGAGGAAAAGAAACGCAGAAATATTTTAAAATATTTTAAATAATACCTTTAAAAGCCACGTAAATGAGAAAGAAAAAAAATGATCCCTGTACATGTCCGAACTTTAGTGAAAAGAGAAAAAAGGGTATTTTAAAAAGAAAAAAAAGGGAAGACAAAATATTTTTATTTTTACGTTTATTTTTTTGTTTTGCTAGCTTTAAGAAAATTTTAAGCGCAAACTCAGAGTCTCCCTTAAATATAGTGTTGAGTAAGTGCCATTGATAAAGTGTAAGATGAGAACTAAGACTAATAAGTTATTTTCTGCTTAAATAATATTAGTGTTTTGTTTTAGCATTCTTATTATTTGAATTATGATTTAATCCTTAGATTCATTGAGTTTTTATGTTAAATGGTCTCTGAATAGTAATTGCATATAAAAACCGATAAATATTTTGACTTTACACACAGTCAAACATGTTTTGTTTCAGGAGTAGTTTTTAAGGCTTAATTTTAAGACAAATCAATGCCCCTAATAATGATAGGAATAGAACTTATGACGGTAGGGTCTCTTATAGAAATTACTGTTGATGTTATAGTCTATTGCATTTTACCTGTTTATACATGCTAATACTCTACTTAATTGTTTGCTAATGTTCTAAATGAGTCATAATCCTACTGTAATTAACTCAATTTTGCCTTTTAAAACGAGAGAAGTAGATAAATTAATGTTTTGATTTAAACTGACCTTTTGATCCTAATTAATGTTTAATATTAGTTTCACACTGGAATTATGTTGTTTTTAGAGATAAGAATATGTTTGTATTTCAGATTTCCAACAAGGACATAGACCCTGCATGCTCTAGTTGTCTGTAAAGGTACTCTATATATGTTATGTTTGTGTAATTCGCATAGGAATTCTTAGAAAATAGCTTAAATAATTCGGCCCCATTTCTATTGTAAACTAATGTTAGCTAGGATATGTCCAAGAGCTCCCGGAAAAAAACTAGTCCATGCTTCGACTGAAATAAGAGATATTTCAGTTTTGGTTGGGAGGGATGTCGTATGACTTCCGCCATGCTGAAGCCAGAGTCTGAAACTTGTAACAGATCTTGAGCGGAAACGGTTGGTCGAGGGCACGGATATTTTATTACAATGTTTGTAGAAAGTGCCAAGGAAATATATGACCGGAACCGTGAGACTTATGGACCTGGCATCGAGAAGGGCGAGAAAGGACAGGAAGTTAGCCATTTCCTAAACCACAACATACATAAACTTGTGTTTCGTACGAAGGAACCTGCCCAGGAGAAATGCCCAATAACTTCTCCCCGGAAGTAGGTGGGATTCCACTTTGGACCTGGCGCTGATTGGCTGGACTAGATCTGACTGATTTCATTGGAGAATTGGATGTTAAGCCACGCCCTGCCCCTGGGGGTATTTAAAGAGCCACCCAGGGCAGAGACACTTAGTTAGCAGTTTGCCAGGGGCACGAATAGATCATAGACTGTGAAGTCATAGGGTGGGGGCCATTGGGCCATTGGGCCACTGGGCCATTGGGCCATTGGGCCATTTGAGGCATAGGGGCATTGAAGCGTCGAAGTTGTGTTGTACTCTAGAATAAATATAAGTAAAGGATTCACTGCGTGTCCATTCTTACCTCGTACCCTTCAGGCACTAGCATTTGTTAACTTGTGACCACGTTACCATAATAATTAAAGTAACTATAAACGTAGGAGGAAAAGCCCTACGGCAGTGGTGGCTTACGGTGGAATAGCAATATCCACTACGTCAGTATACCTACCACATATTTTGTGGAACTAGAAGAATTTTTTTTTAATTAAGATGATGATGATGATGATGATGATGATGAAGATTATTATTATTATTATTATTATTATTAGTAGTAGTAGTAGTAGTAGTAGTAGTAGTAGTAGTTACAGTTCTATATTTTATTTAGCAATAGAAGAATGTCGTTGCTGTTGGTGGTTGAGAGATTACCTAACATTATTATTATTATTATTATTATTATTATTATTATTATTATTATTATTATTATTATTATTATTATTATTTCTTAAAACTCGTTGGGTAATTTTTAATCATATGCTGGTACTAATAAAAACCCTTTTTAGGGAGTACTGAAGGAATATTAAAGTAATAAAATAAAATTATGAACTTTAACTAACCTCTGGGTGAGAGGGCCAATTAAAGTTGATGCCGTTCCCAATCCCGGATCCGTGGAGCTTTGTGTCAGGAAAGGCATCTGGCCATGAAAATGTGAGCTAAAACCAATCGATAGCGTTCATGAGGGTAATGAAAACAGTGACTCTTGAGAACATTTGAAAATATTAGAATTAACATAAGATTTTTTTTTATAAGTGTTTAACCCCTTTCAACTCAACAGACTGAGTGAGCACTTCATTAGCTGCTTGAGGTCAATACAGCCACAGTATCTTAACAAGTACACCCTTCGAGAAGGGTACATATCCTTGTCATGTTAATACAGTTTTGGTATGAAATATTATTACATCAGAAGATGTATCGTAATTATAAAGTCAGTCTTAAATACGTTTTTTTTTTCTAGACCAGATAGTCATATGTCGGGATAGGGCTTCGATAAGGGTAGAATAGCCGTCCCACAGCTCTGACGTTATAAAATCCTTCATAACAAGTTTTACCCTGAACTTAAAGACATGGACCTATGTTATGGATTCTGTCAGACTTGCTCCCTTGTTAAAAGAATGTTACTATATATTAGTATTTTCTGAAGAGTAAAAAGCCAAACTTAATTCAGGTTTCAGACACTGGCTGCTACAATGTCGAACTTGAGCTTCGATAAGGGTAAAAATATCAGTCCCGCAGCTCTAAAGGTACAAAAATCTTCATACCTCCTAAACTTTATCGTAAGATTAAAAACAGAGACTTTTTCTGGATTCTAAAGACGCATATATAAGTCAGGTCTCTCTTAGACTGGTTAGTAATGTGTCAATATTTAACTTTAAAAGAAAATGACTGCATCTGAAGTTTTACCCTAAGATGAAAGACGCGTCTAAGTCAGGTTTTTCGCTCATTCTTCGTTCTGCAACTCTTAACAACAAAAATGGTCTACTATCCATTTTACACGAACATTTATAAAAGACGCAGACCTAAGTCAGGGCTTTTCTAGACTGGATATCGATGTGTCTATCACTGAAGTCTTGGCATCTGTAGTACGACCTCTCTCCCCCACCGAGGACTGGCGACTGTAGTTCCTGTTCCTATTGGCGCCACAGGAAGGTCAAAAAACACTAAAGGACGGGCCCCTCAAGAGCCTTGTCTTAGTTGATAATTAATTTACTCTCTCTCTCTCTCTCTCTCTCTCTCTCTCTCTCTCTCTCTCTCTCTCTCTCTCTCTCTCTCTCTCTCTCTCTCTCTCTCTCTCTCTCTCTCTCTCTCCTGAAGGAAACGGTAAAATAAGGAAGTAAAGAGGCGGAAAGGAGTCTTGAGGATGCATGGTAGTAAGGATAGGTTGATTAGAGAGTTTTAAAGAAATTATAATAATAATAATAATAATAATAATAATAATAATAATAATAATAATAATAATAATAATAATAATAATAATAATGTGTAGAAAGCCACCATATCGTAAGATAACGTGAGGGTTCCCCATTTTTCTCATCAGTGGAGTGGGTTGGAGTCAAGCAGAGAATATGGCCTTATAAATAAACTGAGTCAAAGTCAACACTCATCTCCAAGAGGCTAGTGAAAAACAGTGATCCATCCATTTGTTGTTGAAAATATTAACTTTCGAAAGTCAAAGCGTATGTTTAACCTTCAAAAATATTATATACTAAATTTGGTTGGTGTATTTTGGTGTTTCTTATTGATATTATAAATTTGCCACAATTATATATACCAAGAATGATTGTTATAACTCTTTGTCGCAAAGAAGCAAATAAGAAACTATATTTTTGCCGCAAACAAGTATAAAAATGTTAAAATTCGGATGTAAACATTCTGTTTATACTGTGTATGCCACAAATAGACATTAAGAATATGTTATAATTTTGCCTCACACAGATACATAGGATTATGGTGTATTCTAGCCACACATCCAAAATTGTTAAAATCCAATTATAAGCATTTTAGATACAATGTGTCTTGCCCAAAATAGACATTAAGAATACATTGTAATCTTGCCTCACACAAACACAGGAATATGCTCCATTCTAGCCACAAGCAGCCTAATTTTGCCACAGACACACACAGACAAGTTAGCTGCCTCAAGTAGTAAACTAAAATATCAATAGACTGAATATTTGTCTGCATAGATTTGTCGTGTTTTCCTTTCCTGTTCAAGAAAGCGTCAAGGAACTGACGCTTTAAGCTGTCACAAAGCAAACATATTTTATGGATATGTAATATTCCGGATGTAAACATGGCTCTCACAGCGTATGCCCTTGCTTGGATTCATATTTGACTTTATGCATATGATAATCTTCGCCTTGACTGGAACTGGCAATAATGAACAAACCCATAAAGCGTCTCGTGTGAATACAACAATACAGCTGTTTTTCGGTTAGCAAACTTACTAGTGTCTGTAAGCGTAAAAACTATAAAAATACTGGTAAATAAACACGCACCTTGCACGGCTAGTTTTTGTTGATACAAGCAGTAAAAGAAGCGATGATAGTTATGAAGAATTGTTATTAGTGTCTGTAGGTGCAAAAGTTTTTGAAGTTATGATAAAAACGTCTCTAGTTTGGTATGATCAGAAAGTAATAGAGTTAGTCGTAAGACCAATCATAGTGTGTATTTGTATACGTAATTTATTGATAAGCAACATACCTGTAACATGTATCGTTACCAAAATTACGATGAAGAGGATTTTCGGGAAGATGCTATACCTATAGGCATAGACTACTAGCGAAATTTTATTAAAAACATTACTAGTTCTTATTTGCTTTCAGCAATAACAGTTTTTCACAATGAAACTGTTGTGTATGTATACAGATATTGATGTTGAACATTTCCATAAAATATATTGTGCCACAGCACCAATAAAAATTATATTTTGGAAAAAACATTACCACTGTCTTTAAGCGTAAACAAGTACCATAATTTACGTAACACACAACTAGTTTTTGTTTACATAAACAGAATTAGAGATAATCGTTAAAAATAGGCACTGTTCTCGTAATGAGAATTGGCGGACGGATATTTTTATCCTTATGAGAGTAGGACCCATGAATCCGGATAACTCTTCTGCCAATGATCTCTCTTTTGTAATGGCTCACTCACTTAAGCCAAAGTCAAAGTCAAAAACTTTATTCCATAAAAAATGGCTATTAAGCGTAGTGAGCTGACAGAGGTTAGTGGCATATCTCTTGGATTTTTAATAAATATATATGTATTGCCAAGGATCAAAACACTAGCAGTAGTTTGAAGCTGAGAGAGAGAGAGAGAGAGAGAGAGAGAGAGAGAGAGAGAGAGAGAGAGAGAGAGCGAAGATATTAAAAAGGGAAAGAAAATAAAACTGGGGTAGTAATTATTTCAGGTTGAGCTTAAAAAAATGCTTGAGCTAAAACTATCCAGCTAATAGACTTGCAAATAATAGCAGACGATAAATCCGATAAAAGCTAACACGAGTCATGGTTGGGTACACTTAAAAACTCGCATATTCAGAGAAGGTCATGTCAGCATGATGCAAGAGAAGGGTTCACAGGGAATAAGATTCCTGTAAGAGGAAGAGGACACTTCCTACTTTAAGAATGGATCCAGGTGAGGGCAATTTTTTTTTTAGTTCATACTTTTCTCAAGCAATGACTTGAGCTAATGCCCTGTTTGCTTTTTAGATCTTTGATATAACAATGCACCGATTTGTGTCACAATTAGTCTCCCTTTGAATGGGGGTGAACACAGACATGTTATTATTATTATTATTATTATTATTATTATTATTATTATTATATTATTATTATTATTATTATTATTATTATTATTATTATTATTATTATTATTATTAGTATTATTATTATTATTGTTATTATTATTATTATTATTATTATTATTATTATTATTATTATTATTATAATAATAATAATAATAATAATAATAATAATAATAATAATAATAATAATGATAATTTATCATTATTATTATTATTATTATTATTATTATCATTATTATTATTATTATTATCATTATTATTATTATTATTATTATTATTATTATTATTATTATTATTATTATTATTATAATAATAATGATAATAATAATAATAATAATAATAATAATAATAATAATAATAATAATAATAATAATAATAATAATAATAATTATAAATTGTTATTATTATTATTATTATTATTATTATTATTATTATTATTCTATTTTCATATTTTTTTCCTTTACTATTATTGATAAGTAAAGAATGCAGTTTCCAACAGCTTGCTTCCGAGTTTTTAAGAAGCTTAACATGGTGTCTGTATCTTTACATATGTCTGTTAAAGTCTTCCTTGAATTTTTTAAGCTTGTTTGTTTGTTAATGTCTTCCTGGATTTCGAGAAACTTGACTGCATATATATATATATATATATATATATATATATATATATATATATATATATATATATATATATATATATATATATATATATATATATATATATATTTATATATATATATATATATATATATATATATATATATATATATATATATATATATATATATATATATATATATATAGAGAGAGAGAGAGAGAGAGAGAGAGAGAGAGAGAGAGAGAGAGAGAGAGAGAGAGAGAGAGAGAGAGAGAGAGAGAGTGCTAATGTCTCACTTGATTTAATGAAGCCTGTTTGTATTCTTTATTTTTGAAACTTTGTCTGTAAGTCTGTTTGTATTTTTGGAAGTTCTACTATGAATATATCGGATAGTTTGACCAAGTGTTTTTCTGTCAATATATTCATGGAGTATTAAAAGTTTTACGAGTGTCTACTGTTAATGTTTCCCTTAGCTTTGGGAAGCATGTCGTGTCTGTCTGCTAAAGCTGTCCTGGGTATTTCGAAAAATTGACTACGCCTTTGTCTGTTAATATTTGCCTCTGTTTAAAGCCTTCCTGGAATATGGGAAACTTGACTGTATGTCTGCTAATGTCTTACTTGACTTACTGAAGCCTGTTTGTATTCTTTATTTGGAAACTTTGTCTTTAAGTCAGTATGTTGTGATCTTGTCTTTCTAGAATTCTGTCCAAGGGGTGTTTGTTACAGTCCTTTTCTGGATTTCAGGAACCCTGACAACATGTTTGTCTGTTACATTCCTCCTAGATATCAAGACGGTTGAATATGTCTGTCTGTTAATATATTACTTGACGTAAGGAAGCTTCACTGTCTGTCTATCGTCTTTAATTTCAGGAGGTGTGGATGGTCTGAGTAGAAGGAACTATGTAGTTGGGTGACTTGAATGCCAGAGTGGCTGATGGAGAGGTAGAAGGTGTTGTAGGAAAGTATGGGGTACCAGGTGGGAATGAGAGTGGCGAGAGACTGTTAGATATGTGTGTGGAGCAAGAGTTGGTGATAGGTAATAGTTTTTTCAAGAAGAAGGCAATAAATAAGTATACATGGATGAGAGTGGCAAATGGGAGAGTGAAAGAAAGAGCATTGATGGATTATGTGTTGGTAGCAAAGATAATGATTGGTAGTGTGGAAGATGTGCATGCATTTAGGAGTGTGGCTACTGGGATGTCTGATCATTTTTTGGTTGAAGTAAAAGTGGTAGTAGCAAAAGAGTGGGGAAATAAAGTGGGGGATGTAGAAGGGATGTGGTGAAGGTGGAAGAGTTGAAAAAGCCAGAGAAGAGACAGAAATATGACAGGTTGAAAGTGGCATATAACAGGGTGAAAGAAAGAGAAGTTGGGGAGTTAGAGGAGGAATGGGGTTGATGAAAGAAGGTTTTGTGGAACATGCAAGTGATGTGTGTGGAATGAAGTTTGTTGGAGGTGGCATGAGGAGGGGCAGCGAGTGGTTGAATGAAGGGGTGAAAATGAAGGTGGAAGAGAAAAAGTGGGATTTTGAGAAATGGCTGCAGTGTAACAGTAGGGAGAAGTATGAAGGATATAGAGAGAAAACTGTGGAAACCAATCAGAAGGTAGAAGAAGAGAAGAGGTTGGCTAATGTTAGGTGGGGACAGGATTTTAGTAGGTCAAATGAGGAAAATAAAAAGAAGTTTTGGAAAGAAGTGAAGAGAGCAAGGAAGGGTGGATCGAGGATGGAAGAGACAGTGAAAGATGTGAATGGACAGATGTTAAGAGGGAACGATGCAAGGAAAAGATGGGCAGAATATTTTGAGTGCTTGCTGAATGTTGAGGAAGATAGAGAGGCAGCTATAGTGGCAGTGGGGGGTGTTCAAGTGCCAGTAATGGGAGATGAAAATGAGAGAGAGATTACAAGAGAGGAGGTGAAAAGGGCATTGGATAAAACGAAAGCAGGTAAAGCACCTGGAATGGATGGTGTGAGAGCGGAGATGTTGAAAGAAGGGGGTGTGACTGCATTGGAATTATTAGTGAGAGTGTATAATATATGCTTTATATTGGTAAGGATGTGTATTTTGCATTTTTGGATCTAGAGAAAGCGTATGATAGAGTTGATAGAGAGGCAGTGTGGAATGTTTTGAGGTTATATGGAATTGATGGTAGACTGTTGCAAGCAGTGAAGAGTTTGTATGAGGGCAGTAGAGCTTGTGTTAGGGCAGGGAATGAAGTGAGTGAGTGGTTTCCAGTGAGTGTGGGACTGAGACAGGGCTGTGTAATGTCACCATGGCTGTTCAATTTGTATATTGATGGAGTCGTAAGAGAGGTGAATGAGCGAGCGCGTGGTCGAGGTTTGAGAATGGTAAATGGGGATGATATCGAGTGGGAGCTGAATCAGTTGCTGTTGCTGATGATACTGTGGTGGTGGTAGATTCAGAGGAAAAGCTGTGTCAGTTAGTGTCAGAATTTGGAATGGTGTGTGAGAGAAGGAAGTTGCGAGTGAATGTGTGAAAGAGTAAGGTTATGAGATGTACAAGAAATGAGGATGGTGTTGGATTGAATGTTATGTTGAATGGACAGGCACTTGAGGAAGTTGATCAGTTTAAGTATTTAGGCTCAGTTATAGCTGCTTATGGTGGAGTGGAAGCAGATGTGTGTCACAGAGTGAATGAAGGATGTAAAGTGCTGGGTGCATTGAAAGGAGTGACGAAGAATAGAGGGTTGGAAATGAATATTAAGAAAGTTTTGCATGAGAAAGTGGTTGTGCCAGCTGTGATGCATGGATCAGAGCTTGGGGGTATGAAAGTAAGTGAGAGATGGAAACTAAATGTGTCTGAGATGAAAGGCCTGAGGAGTTTGATTGGTGTATCTCTGTTGGATAGGGTTAGGAATGAAGTGGTGAGAGCAAGAACGAGTGTGGGGAGAGAATTTGCAGCCAGAGTAGATATGAATGTTCTGAGATGGTTTGGCCATGTGGAGAGGATGGATGATGAAAGACTGCTGAAAAAGTTGATGGGAGAAATGCTAGAGGGAAGCCTAGGTTTTGATGGATGGATGGTGTAAGGAGAGCCCTGAATGATAGGAAGATGGATGTGAGGGAAGCAAGTGAGTGTGCTAGGAATAGGAATGAGTGGCAAGCGATTGTGACGCAGCTCTGATGAGCATCCGCTGTTACCACTGGGCTGCATCTTACAGAGGTAGGGGCAGTAGGGGAGTTGGCATTATGAAGCGACACAGGTTGTGGAAGAACCAGAAGGATGGGCTGTGGCACTTAGCAGTGCCATCTGAACGGTCGCTAGCTCCCTTGTCATTGCCCATAGAGCAAAATAACCCCCGCATTGTTTCTTTTTTTATGTCGGCTACCCCCCAATGGGGGAAACAGCCAAGGTAGATAGATTGAATATGTATTTGTCTGTTAATAAATTAATGGAATTTTGGAAGCCCCACTAAGTGTCTAGCTGTTAATGTCTTCCTTAAGTTTGGGATACTTGACTGTGTATATGTCACTTAAAGTCTGCCTTGATTTAGGAAACTTGACTACTGGTCTGTCTGTTAATACTTGCTAGCTAAAGTTTTTATGGATTTTAGGAAGATTGACTCACTTTCTATCTGTTTATGTCTTCCATAATTTTGGGAGCTTGTCTGTGTATCTGTCTGTTGAAGTCCTTTAGAATATTTGGAGACTTGACTACGAATCAAAGTTATTCAGCTTGTATACATGTCAGTC
>JAXCGZ010010891.1:0-15597 GCA_037179515.1 Halocaridina rubra | reverse complement strand
CACACACACACAGGGTGTGCAAGCCTGGTCTGAGATGGCATCAAGCTTTGATTCAAGTCTTTGTAAATATTAGAACTGCTTGCTTGAAGAGGAAATATATGAAAAATTACAGGCGTTAATAACGATTTATTTATGGGAACCTAATATAGGCTACTCATATTTGCACGCACCATCTAGTGTTCTGGAGTTACTCAATTTTACTATATTCACATTTTTTTATATTTCGACATCACAACAAGGTCATGATAAAATTAATTGCAAATTCTATTAATATGTTATTTATACATAACCAAATAGATTGTAATGTTTACCAACTGCAATATGACTGGGAGTGCCCATGTGCACATGTCCCCATGTACAGTTATCTGAATAAATAAATAAATAAAAAAGGTCATGATATAGAGTAAAAGTGATTTTATGCCTTCTGAAATAGATGATTATCAAAACTAAAAATTAGAAAAGAGAGAGAGAGCAGACACAGACACAAGAAATAAACGAAAAAAGAATAGAAAAGAGAGAAAGATGAAGCAAGTCTTGCGGAAGAGTATTTGATAAGTACTGGTAAGTGAGTTCTTAGGTCGTGTGGCCATTAACCCTTATCCTTATCTGTCCAAAAGAGAAAAAACAGAAAACAAGACAAACAAAAAGTACAATAAAAGTAACGAAATATATCAACAGACAGTAACATATATAGTGGTTAAAAAAAAAAAAAAAACTAAAAGAAAAGGAAGTATTTTATCACGAACTCACTAATGACTTTTCGTAATCAGTATTTCGTATCTGAAGTTTCGGTCATTTATCTGAAATTACCTCTGGTATGAGTGTCCCACTCATCGTTTTGTCTATTGTTAAGGCGGTTTCACATATCCTCAAAACATCCGATTACTATCGGCCATTCTGCAGTTTGAAACTTTTTTTTTTTTATTATTTATTTACTTTTTTATTATCTAATTTATCCAAAATTTTATAAAAATTTAGAGTAATGCTTTTCACATGTTTTAACATTGAAAAGTCTAAATGCACTAAAAATGTTATTTAAATTGTCAAATTTTCATTACTGAGGGTGAACTAATTGAACCTAACAGGACCAAACTTAACGTAGGTCAATGTTTACTTTTACACCCCAAACCGATGACCAGTGGAAGCATAACATTGAAAAAATCTCCAATAACTATAAAAAATAATCATTCTAATTATCAATTAGTTTCATAACAGGCAGTGAATCAGCCTATCCTAACTGAACCTATCTTAAGTAAACCATCAAGCGAAATTAAAATACAAAATTTAATTAAACAAACTAACCTAACCAAAACCTAACCAAATATATTCATGAGATTTTTTACCCCAAAACTCATCTCTGCCTTGTCCTAAACCTTTTTCTTTTCCTTCGTCTTGGCGTTCTCTCGTGCCCGGGCCTTTATTGATGAGGGCAATTTTTGCCTGTCCCGGTGTCACACTTACGAGAAAAAAAATAGGACGTGTGAATAGACACTCATCAAATGAATTTTCAACATGGGTTTTATAAATAATATAATTAATCATATTATTCTTTATTTAATGCTATATTAAATACTAACACCTTAGATAATACTGTACGCAAGTGTACAGTGTGATCAAAGATATAATAATTAGCTTGAATAAATAATATATGTGTCATGAACAATCTCACAATAGCCAATATGATTATGAACATTACTGAATGACATTTTATTTTGTCATTTATGGAACATCATGTAATGCTTAAGTTAGGTCAAGTTGGTTCGGTTAAGGTGGGTAAACTTGACTACAAATAGGCCTAGTTAGATCGCAAACTAAAGTGACACCAAACTATTGTAATATGTCAACTGCTGCTGTTGTTTACCGTATTAAATGTCAATATTTAACCCGCTTTGAAAAAGGGTGGACAAAGACCGGCTGGAGCTGGGGAATTAAGGTGGAAACTAAATAGTCCAGAACTCTGCCAAATCATGACGCAGCTTTAAATTCGCTCTTGTTGCGAATTCCAACTTGTTTAAGGCTTATTCCAATCTGCAAATGCTTACTTATTGATTACCTTGAAATTGAAACCACAATTAAATTAATTTACATTAGAAATTAAAATATATCGTGACGAATTTATATGTACAAGTAAAGAAAAGTAAGATAGGTAAATAGACTAATGTAAAACAAACCAAGTACAGCTTAAAGGTCTCTAATGAGAGGTAAAAGCAAGGGACAGTGATAGCACAGAGCCTGACTATATACCTACCCTAAGGTCGGGGCCTAAAGCCCCCTCTCCAATCTCGTGGCCCAGTGATCTCCAGGCAATGGGTGACTAATCATATAGACCTATAGGTAAGCACCGACCCCCGTTCATTGCCCAATTTAATCACGAGACAGTGAAAGCTAATCCAGTCCTGGGCTAGGCTCGAATCATGGGCGAGTGTATTACCAGTCCCATACACAACCACTGCGCCACAATACCGCAAGAATTGCAATAATCAACCTGCAGAAATCATACAATATGATATGGTTGAGTAACTTAAAATCCAGACACCGGGGGAACAAGCCAGCTCAACTCGATGCTGGTAACAAGTCTGGTTCAATAAAGAGGACTGGTACCGTAAAGGACATCCAACCCACAAAAATCTGAATAAAACCTAACGTATCTCTCCAAGAGGCTAGCGAGAAACAGAGACCCCATATAAATTTTGGAGAAAGCTTGATTATATTTTCTTTTAGGCATAGTCCTAAAATAAAGAGGAAGCTCTGTGAGAGATCTGGAGATCTACAATAGGCTATTCAATAGAACACACACACACACACACACCTATATATATATATATATATATATATATATATATATATATATATATATATATATATATATATATATATATATATATATATATATAGTCGGCAATGAATTGTAAGTTTATAAATGTGACAGAGAGAAAACACATTAACATACCTTGGTACACTAAAATGCAAAATATGTGAATCTACAAATAGAGTAGTAAAATGAGCTCCCACTACTTTTAATCTACTTCTCGTTAAAATTTAGTTTTCGGCTTTGCAATAACTAAACTTGAAAATACGGTATTGGTACAGCATATTTAATTACTTATAGAAAATAAATTCACATGTAAGGCCACATCAACATTATTAGCCTATTTGGACGAAATCCGAACCCACAGAATACGTATTCGACCATTTCCCATTCTCTTAATGCAAGCTAAGCACGGCTCAGATGTTCTGAAACTTCTCAAGTTACCCACAAGTTAATATCAGACTCAGAACACATGGCCTATGTTGTGCACAGGTGAAGCGTGGTCCCCCTAGACCCGTGAGAAGCAGAGAAAAAGAGGTGTCGGATTTTAATGGCGAGATCGTGTATCTTCTGCTGCTAATGGACCCGTCCCTACTGCCGGTTCTTGAACGCCCAAGAGAACATCTTTTTAAATAACAAGATGCCCAATTGTTGCTGTTATCTGGGGTCGTTAAATGAGTTACATTTAAAAGTATTTACGATCTTTCATCTTTTGTGTGTGTGTGTGTGTGTGTACTTTTCCAGAAAACAATAAAAAGTTTCAATGCCTCAAATCTCTTTTTCCCTACGTGTAAGACTGCGCTGAAAAAAAAAAAACAAATCTGATACGTGAATATTACCTTCTCAACATAATTTCCTAGGTACTATCAAGATAAGAGTTCCAATAAATGTTAACCTCAAATAAAAGTAACAAAAAAAAGGTTATATTAATTAGACCATTTAGTAATGCTGCTGAATTTCAGTGATACCAGCAAGTGCTGAAGTTAATATTGAAAGATCACCGAAGCGTGCTAGGAAGAAATGGATAGGATAGCACAATGCTAGGAAAACATTAATAGTTCAGTAGCTATAGACCTGCGTAAATTACCTCTGAAATGGGAACAAATTAGGATAATTAAAAATACTGGAAAACTCATAAAGGAAAGAACAGACATTAAATAAAAACGGGAAAAGGACGAACCGAGAAAATATATATATATATATATATATATATATATATATATATATATATATATATATATATATATATATATATATATATGTGTGTGTATATATATATATATATATATATATATATATATATATATATATATATATATATATATATATATATATATATATATATATATATATGTGTGTGATTACCTAATTGTGATTACCTAATTGTGTTTACGGGAAAGAGCCCAAAGCTCGTATCTTCCCGTCTCCTGATCGCTTCCATATTAGACTTAGTGATACTTATCATACCTGTCCTTAAAACTATGGATTGAGATAGCATTAACTACCTCCTCGCTTAGCCAATTCCAATTATCAACTACTCTTACACTGAAAAAGTATTTCCTTACATCCTGCAAAGAAGTTTTCTTACCAAGCTTCAAACTATGACCTCTAGTTCTAGAGCCAGCCATATCAAAATATCGATCCCTATCCACTCTATCATAACCATGAAGGAATTTAAAGACTCTCACCATATCCCCCCTCACTCTTCTAGCTTCGAGTGATGGTAAGTCTAATTCCCTCAGCCTCTCATCATAACTGAGATTGCGTATTTCTGGCACCAGTTTCGTGGCATGTCTTTGAACTTTTTCAAGCTTAGCTATGTGCTTTTTCAAGTGCGGATTCCAAAAGGGGGCTGCATATTCGAGTTTTGGCCTCACATAGGTTACATAAATATTTCTGAACATTTCCTTGTCCATGTGCCTGAAGGCTACCTTTACATTTGATAAGAATGCATATGCTGCCCTTACTATGCCATTTATATGTATTTCTGGAGACAAATCTCATTTTCTGTGTGTGTGTGTGTGTGTGTGTGTGTGTGTGTGTGTGTGTGGTGTGCAACAAAGAAACAAAATAAGAGTGTTTTACACCTAGAAAACTTTGGGACTGATTCACCTTATGCCATTCATCAGCAAATATCTTATTTTTGTTTGTCTTTATTTCGATTGCTAAAAAGTATACTCTATATTCACGTAACCAGTTCTATACGTATTTAAGATTCGTTTTATGCAAACCCTTCCATAGCCTACCGAGAAATCAGCGTTACCATCACTTCCTGATATGTGCCACACTGCTATATAAACAACCAAATTAACCCTATCAAGTTATTTATAAGGCTTCAAATATGAGTCAAGTTAGGTTGGTTAGGTTAGCTTGTTAGCAAGGTTAAGGTTAGGTTAGTTGGATTTGGATATTCAAGTACCCACCGACGCCCACCACTATCGGCCCAAACACAAAATAGTAATTTCCGACAAAAGCAAATCTCAGATAAAGTCAAAACATCAAAACTTATCTAACTTTTCTAACCAAAATATTACGAGAAATCACTTCTATATTTAAACCCATACCTTTATATATCTGCTTTTATAACTAATCATTTCAAAAAATATTTCTTATGTTTTCGGAACAAAATCCAATGAACGTTATGCTTTATCAAACGGAGGTTAAATCCAATCTCCGTGGCAAAATGGTAGCGTCCGCGACTCTGAGGCGGCAGGTTGAGGGTTCGCGCCCCGTCACGGACTGAGGTTAGTAAGGGCAAACACTCTGGGTAAAGATTACATCTGCCAAAACAAGTCCTTCGCAAGAAGGCAACCGTCCTAGCCCTTAGTTGAAAAGGGAGTTCGTGACGTAAAACCGAAACCAACCAACATGAAACTTGAATTTTAAAGAATGTCAGCCGATTTTGGGAAAACAAAACTTTATATTAAAAATGATGCCTCAAATAGCTATATTAGTGTGTGTGTGTGTGTGTGTGTGTGTGAGAGAGAGAGAGAGAGAGAGAGAGAGAGAGAGAGAGAGAGAGAGAGAGAGAGAGAGATCCAGTGTGTTAAAATTGATAATATGACCACAGCTGAAATCACAAATTTATTTTTGTTAATCAAGTGACCGCGTATGTACCAAAACAAACTTGCCTTCATCGTACTCAGTAAGGTCATTAGTATCTGCATTTCCCAACACATTAGCCATAAGGTCAAATAAGCAAATGTTGACCTTTTGACCCTTCCAACCCACTCCCCCAAGATCCAACCTGACACAAGACAGGTGTTGTTCATTATTCATTCTTGGATACGCCAATCTCTACATTAATCTTCACTTTCCTACTACTACTACTACTACTACTACCACTACTACAATAATAATAATAATTATAATAATAATAATAATAATTAATAATAATAATAATGTAAATATTTACTTTCACAGACCTAAAGGGTGAAATAAATGCACAAAACACCGAAAATATCTTTAACTAAAAAATTACCAATTATCAATTCGTTTCTTACCTGGGTCATCTAACATTAAATATCTATCTCAATCTAACGTAGTTATTATACTTCAGGAGACATTTTCCCTAACTGAGGGTGTGAAAGTAAATAATAGTAGTAATAACAATAATAATAATAATAATAATAATAATAATAATAATGCTTATTATTATCATAAAAAGCGATATAAGATTCTGAAGAATAAAATGCACAATAATAATACATAGCATTTCTTCTAATAAAATAATTTGCAAGCAGTCAAAAAATTGTAGGCCTATCCACTAACTACAATTTACATTGTATATGAACTGCAATAATAATAATAATAATAATAATAATAACCTACATGTATGGTGTAATAATGATAATATAAAAATAGGCTTACTGGGGACGAAAAACAATATATTTCTTTTAAAAGTATTATAATAGGCAGTCCATGTGTTGCCCTATTTATTATTGCGATTATTATTATTATTATTATTATTATTATTATTATTATTATTATTATTATTATTAAAAAGATGAGAAGGATGAGGCAGCATATTAGTGAATAAATTCTTGAGTAAGGTTCGTTTTATGCACCCCCTCAATTATTGGACTAACTTCTGTTTATTCTGATATGTTTGGGTGTATTTTGAATTTAATGTGATAATTGTTTTTCTCGTTAATTTTTTTTTTGTCAACGGACAATATTGGTGGGGGTAGTGGGGACTTAAGTAACCTAATTAAACTTAACCTAACTCAATTAGAAGCCTTAAATACCTTGAGGGTAAATTTGGGTGTTTATACAACAGCGTGGGACATTTCAGGCAGTGGTGTGGTAATGCTGATTTCTCTGGCAGGTTATGGAAGGGGGATATAAAACGAATCTTAACCCATTCTTTAGTTATATGAATAGCCTAAATCATTGAAACACCCAGTTACAGTCTAACCTAACCTAACCTTACGAAGAATCCTGTATGCAAGGGCAATAAAGCAAAGAGATATACACAAACACACGTTACATTAGGCTATTCAATGCTCAGAAATCCATTTTGTAAAGATGTCACAATAATATTTTTCCTTAACCCACATCTTTTCACTAAAACCAGCCAAGATTTAAGCATCATTAAATATAATTTAGTTCTATTATATAAGTAAACTAATATCGTCTTACCTTAATGAGCGAAATTAAAGCAAATTAAGATAGTTAATCCAATATTAGCACAATTATCTAAAGAGAGACGATCCACACCCGTCAATGAACAAATAAACACTAATTTTGATGTTTAGTTTGACTGAAGTTGGTGAATGAAATAGCTCCGCCCCCTCCAATTTATATAAACAAAATAGTTTTAAGGAACAATTTTCTCAATGGGTTGTTTATATTGTATGATAATTTTCTCGATATTGAGTTTTATATAAACTAGATGAAATTTAATTTGTGTAAGATCTTTTCGGAGTTTTTTTTTGTTTTGTTTTTAGAAATGATGCTTTCTAAGGTTAGCCAAAGTAGTTTGAAATTTCACCTTTATTAGGTAATCCATGAATAACGCCAGCTGAGTTCAGGGGTGGAGAAGGTGTTGCTATTTACAGTATTAAAAAGGAAATATATTACAGGTCTAATGTAATGTTCTACTGTGTACTACTGCTACTACTACTACTAGTAGTAGTTTCATTATTCTTCAACATGTTATAACAACTGAGAAGGAATATAAAACTTCAAATAATATTCATAGAATCTTTATTTACACATTGTACAATGTTTATATGGAGTGAATATACATATATGCATTTACCAGCAATTAAATGAGGTTATTTAATAGTCAACCATGCGAATCACAAATAAAACTTAAGGCAAACAGAGGCCTAAAACAACAGATAATAATGAAATCCACAATTATATAGAGTATAGGATTTAGATCAAGAAAAGATTAACAACTCTCAGTGCATTATATAACCCAGTATTTTGTAAGGTTAGGTTAAGTTAGTATGTTAGGATAGGCATGAACCTAAGCTTACAAAATCTAACGTAACCTAACAATTTATGGAGTTATTTAATGTACTGGGGACGCTAATCTCTACCTGATACGAGAATTTTTTTTAGAATATATTTAGTGGGTATACTTAGCTTCCGACTCATGCTTTAAACATCTACAGTTATTTATGTAATTTCCTGTAGTTATTTAGTAATAGCTACGTGGTCAATGTGTTGTTCATTAAGGATACATATTTATTTATTTAGTAAGTTAATTAAATAAACAAAAAATGTCCAGCTTTCGGATCATACTAACCTCGTCTTCAGTCCCAAATATTAAAATGTCCCCCCCCAAAAAAAAAAAAGCTTATATGTTCCCAGCATGAGTCGCAAGCTAAAAATTAAGTAAAAAAAAAAGTATTTTAATAACTGTGGATTATAATTTCGTCCCACCATACAAATCACAATCATAAAGATTAAAAAAAAAAACGAATTATATTTAATCATTTATCACACTCGGCCTAAGACTCTAAGCCTAAGGGGTCTAAGCAAAGGCACACTTTTTATAGGCCTAAATGTCTGGTTCGTACATATCAAGATTTCAATTAAATTACTACTTTTTGTGTTATTTTTCAATGGAGTTTCTAAGTGTTAGTTAAATACAATATCTTTGTACATTTCTTTGTATATTATAATGATAGAAGCTCCATAAAACAATGCGATATTAAGCATTAAACTGAGATAGTTTACAAAACTAACCAAAGTTTCATTTTCCCTGGTCTTTTTTTTTTTTTTATCCAATACTCTAAGCATTATACCAAAGTGTTCACAAATAATGGCTGGATCAGCCATATAGCAAATTACATTTTAATGTTTATCACACAAATAACCTTCTTTTGCTATTGTTTTAACAAGACCTAAGATAAGGATATACTTACTGCTTTTCTTATCGGAAGATATGACACAACAACTTTTGCCAGTTTTGTACGAACCAAGACAACCAAAAAGGCCTAAGCTATATATCACAGAGCGTATAATATTTACAATAATAATCATATCAATCATATATGTGCAAGCAATATATAGTAATTATATATAACTGTTCTTTAATGGCTATATTAAAAAATAGTGGAACATGTACATCTGACTAGCTTATATATAAGATTGTCAAGACACAAGAATAATAGCTCAAAATATATTCTGCAAAATTACATTAAAATCTTCATTAGTTTTTTGTCTTTTTGCTTTTATAGAGAATCCATATACAGACATACATTTATATCAATGTATGTCCATAAAAGCTCATTACAGGGGAACCATTTATATAAATGCTCCATCAGTGTTAATTTACAGGTTCTAGAAATATCCAAATTTCTATCTATTTATCTATCTATTACGGAGTCTAATTAACAATCTTTTTCAACCCTGACATTCTAAACAATTCTTTTTATCTATCATTCTATTTCCAATTGAAATACAATCTATCATCTATTCAGTATCTATTACATCTTCATGAATTTAGCACGATATAGATTAATTTGAGCAAGTAAAACAAAGCTAAAAACACTTTATAGAAAGAAAAAATAGACAAAAATCGAAAATAAGTTCTCGAAGAATTTCATCACTTTACGCATAAAGAGAGATTAATAGTAAGTTAAGATAATGGCAATAAGAAAATGGCTTCAAACTCCCTTGTACAGGAGTGGGCGAGCCAATGCATACAACCATTCACAAAAAGACTATTCACTTCCAACTTTGTTTCATTCAGTGCTATCAAATCCATCACTCTTCTCACAAACATACTACCTATCACATCCAACATGAATCAACTACTAAATCTGCTTTGGATACGAGGATGAGCAGGTATGAATTACTAACATTACTGTCTTTCATTACTTAGGATTGCGTGCAATGCCTTCCCCGTCACTCTAAAAGCTTAGAAGATTAAACTGTATGTTTAGTCTACTAAGCTCGAAACAGCTAAACACGGAGTTATTGAGATATAAACTTCTGAGATAATTAACTCAAAATTTCTGAACAAAATCATTAGGTTAATATTTTTCTAAATAATTATTAGCTCAAAACTTCTGCAATAAGGGCAAATTAAGCTAGCATGCGTCTTCTAATTTCTAGACGTGTTAGTGGACGGTTACTGTATTGTAGTCTGGTCTTCTGTGATTTATTTGGTCTATATGATAAAGGTAAGAAAAGAGGGTCACGTGACTGACAATCATGCCAAGTGAATCTATATTCCATGGCACCCAAATAAGGAGTTTTAAGTCACAGAGGGTAAGGCAAGCACTTGATCCATTACTGATAATGACCCATAAAATAGTGCCACTAATTACTAAAACTACTTGTGCACCATTCTGGAATTTTGTTCACACTATTCCAGTGAAAGACTCGTTAAAAAAAAGACAAACACGCAAAGACAACCACAACGAATATGAATACAAAACAATTCATAAAACTTGAAACGAAATCAGTGCATTAAAAACAAATAAAACAATACAATAAAACTAATATACGGTAAGAAAACATCGAAAAAGACATAAAATATATAGTTTCCACGAACTTATGAAAGTAAATAAAAATCTAAAATAATTTGAAACTGATACAAGCTTATATAAGAAACACTTAAAAGGGATATTTTTGGGTCTCTTAAAAGCAAGAAAACCAGATAATAAAATCTTGTACAGACTAATTTTCAGATAATAGCAAAGTGTCGATATCCTTTGATATCCCAAATATCTTTTAATTTTTTTATAGTTTTTTATTTTGGAAAACCAATACTGCATATTATCTCTCATAAAATTCACAATAATTTGCTACTATCACAGCATAGTGATTGAGATTACAGAGCTCTTGGTTTCTACCCGAAATATAAATTGGAAGACAAAAATAAATGAGCAGATAATATCTCCCTATTATTTAGCTACTTACCGTCCTAGCCCTTAGTAGAAAAGGGAGTTCGTGACGTAAAACCGAATCCCTCAATCCATTTAGCTACTTGGGAAGACGTTCCTATCCGTCATATTTATGTTTCCAATAAAGCAAAATTCCTTCATGAATCACTAGAGATTTCAAAATGTAAAAAAGTAATCCAACTCTTTTACTAATATGGAATGACGGGATAATCCTTCTTTCATCATATTGATTCAAATGAGTTTAATTAGCAACTCGTCATGTACGTCAAGTGTTGCAGAGCAAAATAATTTTAAGTTGCTAAGGTCACTGGAAGGGTCACCATTAATGACCTACGACGCTACAGTAACGTATTTTTTTTTTAGTCCTGGAAACACGATGGCTTGCATCCTGGAATATCCAACCCCAACTCACTGGAAGAGGGACAGCAGGTTTTGAAATCCTAGGATTCCCAACCCAGCTCATTGGAAGGACAGCCAACATTTAAACATCAGATACTGCAGTTACAAGCTGTCTTGAAGTCCTGGAATCATCAAATCCAGCCTACTGGAAGGAGGACGGCACCATAAACAGGAACGCCGTAGTGGAACTATGTCTTGAAGTCCTGGAATCACCAATCCAGCTTACTGGAAGGAGGACCGCACCATGAACACACAACGCTGTGATTCCACGACAGTGTCCAGGTCCTGGAACCCCCAAGAGGGAACTTTGCAAGAGTATTGATGAACAGGTGCAGGAAATCATGCATTCATTCACTAAATAATAGGAAGGAGCACTCATATTATTCACTAGATTCTAGAGTGGAACACTCTTTGTTCACTAGATATTAAAGGTGCACTATGTCATCCCAATGCTACGTCGGGCAAAAATTGAAGTTAGGAAACAAGCGGCAGTGCAGGGATAGTAATCTGTAAATAAAAAAAAATAAATTTGTTAATAATCAAACACAATCTGATCTTTAAAAAAAAAAATCATATATCTGTACATGTACACTAGCCTGTAACTAACATGTTCTGTAATCAGGAGGTAGTGGAAGGATAATTAAAAAAAATAAATAAATAAAAAAATAAAATAATAATAATAATAATAATATCATCAAACAGTCTGATATTAAATACTAATTTAATCAAACTTCCATGTGCCTCTTGCATGTCAACAATCCAAAAAATATATATAAAAAAATAATGTAACATTATAATAGAGTAGCATAAAATACGTCTGCTATCCATTGGCATGCAAACAATGGCCCTATAAATACCCGAACTGCCAAACGACATTATACAGTATCTCCTTGTTCATCTTACAGAAGTCAAAGCACACGGCATTTGCATTTCAATTTCTCTCTACCTTTCAGCTGTAGCTAAAAAGAATATCAAATAATGTAGCTGTGATCATCTCATGTGTATGTTCATATTAAGTAATGAAAATAATAATCTGATACTTATAGTTTTTCTTAAAGATTAGTATTTCTTCTATAATTTCTTCAAAAAATTAAATTATTAATTAAAAAAATATTCTTGTTTTTCATTATTGACAGATTTTTTCAGATTACTTTATTAACCTAATATATAAAATTCAAATGTCATATACTTGTTTCGCTTTATTATAAAATAATAAACATAGCTTTTATTTAAATTTTCTATGAACTTAGAATATGAAAAAGAAATCGCACGCGGATAAAATAAAAGTTTTTTAATCATCATAATACGAAAAAAAAAAGTTTTTGACTCAAATCCCATTTTTGTCAAGTTTCAAACAAGAATATTAACCCACACATCTGGACAGCTGAAATCCTCTATCTTATCTCTTGGTGAACATTCGTCAGGTGATAAAAAAGAAGATAAAAACAGTATGACTCATACATTCTAATGCATCCTCCAAGCTGTGATTAGCGATCTAGCAAAACCCGTTTGAAGCATTCTAGAACCTCGATTTCTAGCTGTACAATAAAGTCAAAATTCTTGAGTAACACCTAAGGCACATCATGGTTCAGGTATATGTCAAATGTTTGTATGTGTCTCCATTATGCTTCACAATAAACTCTGTGCCTGTGTTTGAAATGTTTATATGTGTCTCCACCATGTTTCACATCAATTCCTTACCAGTGTTTGAAATGTTTGTATGTGTCTCCATTATGTTTCTAGTCTATTCTATGTCTCTCTGAAATGCTTGCATGTGTCATCATTATGCTTCATATCAACTCCGTGTCTCTGTTGCATAAATGAATATTACTAAATGGAGAGAAAATTTAGACACATGGGGGAACAAGCCAGCTCAAATGAGTGCTACCCCAATGCCAGTATAAATGGAGGGTCTCGTGAGATACGATACAGTGACTCAATATAAAAATAGGAAGAAGAAGAAGAAGAAGAAGAAGAAAAAGAAGAAGAAGAAGAAGAAGAAGAAGAAGAGGAGGAGGAGGAGGAGGAGGAGAAGGAGAAGGAGAAGAAGAAGAAGAAGAAGAAGAGGAGGAGGAGGAGAAGAGAGAAGAAGAAGAAGAAGAAGAAGAAGAAGAAGAGAGAGGAGAGAGAGAGAGAGAGAGAGAGAGAGAGAGAGAGAGAGAGAGAGAGAGAGAGAGAGAGTCCCAACTTCATAAAAGTCATCCATGAATTCGAACAAGCTTAGAACAGGTACATAGACATCATATAAATCAGAACATCCTTTAAGAGGTGAGCAGATGCATTTTAATTTCTCATTCTTTTAAAACAAGTCCAGACGCTCTCGTTTTAAGTATTCAAGATAAAACCAAAACCTAATATACATACAAATTACCCAACTGGCTTCTGGCCAAAGGATGCATTTCTCAAAGCTTCGTAAATTATATTCACAATAAGACATCTGTAGTGGTGTAACCATAGCGAAAGTACACATTTGGACATTTTTTAAAGCTTCTAAATTCATATTCTTTGTATATACTGAATTTTCCGATCGAAAGAAATTTTCATATTTTATTACAATCATATAAAAAAAATGCATATTAAACTATCTAAAACGGAATAGCCAGAATAACTAAATATTTCATTCTGAACATTAATCCACGTAAAACAAGTGTTGCCAAACGGACCAAAATTTTTCATTTTGAAAGATATTCTTTATGCATCCTAAATCACCTGTGTATTCAGTGTTGCCAGACCAATAGAATTTCCCATATTTAACATCACTAATATTATTAATATGCCTAATCTACACTTAACAATCTAAAACAGTGATGCCATACTCAAAGAAATTCTCAAGCGTAATGGTATTATTGGCGAACACTAAGTCATCATTGTCTGAAGTCATTTATTATGATAAGTTGGTTCTCATAAGGCCACAACATGCAGTTAACCCCCTCCCCCTCACCAATAAGAATGACAGCATGAGATTGATTGAGAAGAATGCATAAACAAGTTTATTTCCTCTGGCAGCATGATATCTATCTTAAAAGCGACAAAACATTCTCAGATATATAAATAAAAAGATATATAAATAGATAGGTAAATATTTAAAGTGCTATGCAGAGGTAGACAGAAAGACACAGACTGACATAAAGATACACAGGTAGAAAAAGATTGATAGTTACATTGATAAGGAGAATGACGAAAAGAAAAACAGATGAACACACACACACACACACACACACAGAGAGAGAGAGAGAGAGAGAGAGAGAGAGAGAGAGAGAGAGAGAGAGAGAGAGAGAGAGAGAGAGAGATACAAAGTGGTAATGGTTAACAGAGAATAAAATCCATTTTCCAGCTCATAGATTTTTATACAACTATAAAAACCAGCTTTTTGGTGGACACTGGAGGAGTGAACCAGTTCAGCCAGTGCCGGTTGCAAGTCCGGTTTGTTTAAGAAAGGCATCTGGCGGTAAAATTTGGAAGTTAATCGTAATTATGGTCTCCATGAGGTTAGTAAGCAACATCGACCCCATGTAAGGACGGGAAATTATGCCTACAAATGGAAGAAGAAGAAAACAAAAAAGAAGAAGAAGCAGAATTAGAGGAAGAAGTAGAAGAAGAAAGACTTAAAAATAGTCATTCATATAGACGTGAGAAAAGACGCCGGAAGAAGAAGAAGAAGAAGAAGAAGAAGAAGAAGAAGAAGAAGAAGAAGAAGAAGAAGAAGAAGAAGAAGAAGATGATTTACGAATAAGCATCAAATGATCAGAAGACGTTTTGAGGGCAGTTGAGCGGGTTTTAATCGCACCTTTATTAGCGCAATAAAAATCTATTCAAAGCTACGATTGAAATTAATATAAATTTATTGATATAATAAATTTAGCGGGAATTTTATGAAGCTTAAGTCTGAATTCAATCTATTAACATATTTATTTGTGTGACGAGATTAAAACGATAATATAAGAGAGACTTAATAATAACCTTAAAAGTGTATATAAAGATAATAAATGTCATTAATAAGCACTATAAATATAAGGTGCG
>JAXCGZ010010890.1:0-10000 GCA_037179515.1 Halocaridina rubra | reverse complement strand
TGTTGAAGTACCATTAAACACACACACACACACACACACACACACACACACACACACACACACACACACACACACACACACACACACACACACACACACGCAAAGCGAGGAGGTAGTTAATGCTATCTCAATCCATAGTTTTAAGGACAGGTATAATAAGCATCACTAAGTACAAAATGGAACCGATCAGGAGACGGGAAGATACGAGCTTTGGGCTCTTTCCCGTAAGCACAATTAGGTAAACAATTAGGTAAGCACACACACACACACACACACACACACACACACACACACACACACACACACACACACACAGAGGGAGTTCGAAGTAAAGGATTCTGTTAGAGCTCTCGCAATGGTGACGCTTATTCCAATTTGTCAAGGTCTTCTCCAGTGCCTACCAGGCGTTTAACATGGATGCCTGATGCCCTGCGAGCCCGTGGCTCAAGCGGTAGCGGCGAGACTCTGAGGCGTCAGATCGAGAGTTCGCGCCCCGTCACGGTCTGAGGTTAGCAAAGGCATGCACTCAGGGTAACGATTACATCTGCCAAAACAAGTCCTTCGCAAGAAGGCAACCGTTCTAGGCGTTAGTAGAAAAAGGGAGATCGTGACGTAAAACCGAATCCTTCCAGACATGGGGGAATAGTAATCTCCTGGGGTAATCCTCACTCCCCCTGAGGCATTCCTTTCCGTGATGGGTATTAACGTAATGGAGATTGGGTAAGGGGGTACATCAGCAATACTACTAACCCCCCCCCCCCGAGGTATTAACGGGATTGGTTGCGGGTCAGTCACGATGTTGAGCATTATTGGCAAGGGGACGGAGAAAAATGATAATGATGATGATGATGATGATGAGTTGATGAAGATGATGATGATGGTGATGGTGATGATATGATTTGAAGATAGCAATGATGACGATAATGATAATGATGATGATATAGGAGATGATGATGATGATATGATGTGAAGATAACGATGACGATAATAAAGATGATAATGATGATAATGATGGAAAATGATGATAACGAAGACGACGACGTCGACGACGACGACGAAGAAGAAGAAGAAGAAGAAGAAGAAGAAGAAGAAGAAGAAGAAGAAGAAGAAGAAGAAGAAGAAGAAGAAGAAGAAGAAGAAGAAGAAGAAGTAGAAGAAGAAGAAGAAGAAGAAGAAGAAGAAGAAAAGGAGAAGTAAAAATTGCCTCACTAAAAGGGGGAGGGGGAGTGAATGGACCCTCCATGGTTAGTAGGTTAACCATATTAAGCAGGAGGTTGCTTAGCAACGGAGGTTGCCTTGTTACTAAACGAGTCTTGAGTCATTTAAGTCACGCCAGACTCGCTAAACTTCTATTTTTTATTAGTGTGAAAAATACCCCAAAATCACACACACACACACACACACACACACACACACACACACACACACACACACACACACACACACACACACATATATATATATATATATATATATATATATATATATATATATATATATATATATATATATATATATATGAAATCCCTCTCAAGGTAGTCACCGTGGCTCAAACGGTAGCGTCCTCGACTTTGAGGCGTCAGGTCTAGGGTTCGCGCCCCGTCACGGTCTGAGGTTAGCAAGGGCATGCACTCAGGGTAACGATTATATCTGCCAAAACAAGTTCTTCGCAAGAAGGCGACCGTCCTAGCCCTTAGTTGAAAAGGGAGTCCGTGACGTAAAACCGGAACATGAAATCCCTCTCAAGCTATCGGTGTGGGGCCCGCGGTAGCTCAGAAGTTGACGCGCTAGGCGGGAAGAGACTAAAGTGCAGTTCGAGTCCACTGTGGGACGTTAAGGTGGTTATCCAGTTTTAATCCTCCATTTCCAGTCTTTCTGTGTCCACCCCCATTCATGGATACTAATTGTGACAAATGAAATGGTGTCTCAAGTTTTCATTGAGTGCGATTATGACAGGTTTACTAACTTAACCTAACCTAACCTAACCTAACCTAACCTACCCAACCTAACCTAACATTACAAAAACTCACACTTCCAAATCCTATTATTCATTGCTCTTCCAATTAGTAGTTCTAAGTTGCATTTTCTTTTATTTTTTAACCTCAACTAACTTAACTTAACCTAACTTAACTTAACCTAACTTGATCATATATTTTACAACAGTCGCAAATCTATTTCGTAACTCATTTTTCTCCACCTGAAACTCCTTTAACTATTGACCATTATTCTTTTCTTGGTACTTTGGGGATGCGTTTTCTTCAGTTTAACTAAGTTAAGCTGACCTAACCTAACCTAACCTAACACCTCCTACCTTACTTAATGAAAACAGTCATACCTCCAATTTCTAGACTCTTGTTAACTATTCAGTTTATACATTGCTTTTCCATTAGGTAATTCTGAAACACGCTTTATTGAATTTTACTAAGATAATCTAACCTAACCTAACCTAACTAAAATAGTTACACCTCCATTTCGTAGACTATTCTTAACTATTCAATTTAGGCACTGGTTCTCCACGTGGCATAGTTCTAACGGGCGGTTTACACGGTCAAGCGGTTCGTCGAACGCGGTTCGACAGACAAGTGTTTGAAGCGATGTTCGAACGTGTGAACGGGGTATTTGGTTGTCGAACACGGAGCCCTAATGGGGGGTTTACACTGTCAAACGGTTCGTCGAACGCGGTTCGACAGACAAGTGTTTGAAGTGATGTTCGAACGTGTGAACGGGGTGTTTGGTTGTCGAACACGTTCCGTGTTCGACAACCAAATACCCCGTTCACACGTTCGAACATCACTTCAAACACTTGTCTGTCGAACCGCGTTCGACGAACCGTTTGACCGTGTAAACCCCCCTTTACAGTCCAAAGGTATTTTCTGCATGATTTTCGCTTCGAGTGTTCGACCAACCGTGACGGAAAAAGATATTTATGTTTCGACTGTAAATTCTTTGTCGTGTCTCGGAGTTGTATCCAAGAAGAAGATTCTACTTTAATTATAGGAGATTATCTGTTGAAAGGGCCAGTCATTCCAGGCACCATGAAATAGCCAGCAGGCATTAATGTGATCAGTTTGTTACTTGTTAAGATATTTTATATGTTTTTATTATTGAAGATTTTTTTTTTTTTTTTTGCTGTTTCATGATGACATGCATGTTTTTTTTTTTTATTTAATAGGTGTTTTTGTTTCTACACTAGTGTTTTTGTTTTCAATTGCCGGGTTTAATGGTAATTAGATGGGCAATATTTGTAATTTTTTTGTATGTCCATTTGTTCATATTTATTTATTTATATTATATAATTATCTGTTTGCAGCCATTTTTCGTGATGTTTTCATATATATATATATATATATATATATATATATATATATATATATATATATATATATATATATATATATATATATATATATATATATATACATACATACATACATACATACATACATACATACATACACACATATATACACACATACATACATACATACATGCACACATATACATACATACATACACACACACACTAGCACGCAATGGCCGTATTCCCCTTGTAAGGGAATGGCCTAGTCAAGCCACTCACCCTTTCTCAGAAGCGACATTACCCCGTTTCACTCAATTTTAGTTTTTTGGTAATAAAGGCTCACCACAGCTCCCTCGCCACTATACTGCTTTGGTCATCCACAGGGTCAGTGGGCACAGATCGCCTGTCAGGCCCCAATAATTTTCATTCTGCCAAAAAATATAAAAAGTACCACACCCGTATTCCGTGTTTGTCGTAAGAGCCGACTAAGAGGGATAGGAGTGAAGATGGCTGCTAAGCTTCCCACATTGCTGTTTACTTTATCCTTAAAGCAATTGGCAGAGAGGTTGAGAATGGGCAGGGAAATTAGAGGCCCTGCTACCACACATCTTTTGTTACCGTCGTGGCTATCTTGCTGAACTCAGTGTGAAATTGAGTCTCTGTTGACAAAAACAAAGTTGGATTTGTTATGTTTTATCTAATTGGAAAATGCAGTTTAGTTGATAAGGAATATTGGGTTCCAAATTTTTTACCTCCTCCTGTTGAGATCCAAACCCGGGACATGAGGAACAGGAGACCACAGTTTAAGTTTGCTTAGCACAGAGCTCATAACACACACCCAAAAAAGTGAACTGGAGCTTGTACTGAAGTTTCAGAATTACAGAGTGCACCACTGCGCCACTCTACTCTAAAGTTTTACTGCCCTGCCGACCCACCCGAGTAGTATGCACAGAGAAATTCAGTAAGCCTGACACAGAGGTCATAAAATGAAAAGTGAACGGGAAATTGTACTGAAGATTAAGAATTATAGAGTACACCACTTTTCCTTTCTACTCTAAAGTTTCACCACTCTGCCGGCCCACCGGAGTAGTATGCAAAGAGAATTTCATTGCAGTGTGTTCATTCATTAGCTTTAAGTTAGCAGATAGGTTCCTTAGTATTGTAAGAAGCTTCTGTATAATGGCTGGTAGCGACATAAGTTTCTTGACTGTCAAGACTTTTGTAAGCAGTGACAACACTAGTGGCTTGTCAATATATAAGTATATTCTTGGTATATTCTTTGGTTTTCTTCATAAGAGACAGGTGTCTGTTCCTCGTGTATGTTTCATGAAGATAGATGCCTATTACATTGTGCACTGTGCATGTTTCATGAACAATATTCCCTTTTTTTTTCTTCTTTTTACAGAAGACGAATAACGCTTTTATTTGGTATGTTTTTTAAGGCATAATCTTTTGATTTTGTTAACTGAAGACAAGTGACGCCTACAGTTTGCATGTTTCATACTTCAAATTCCTTGGTTTTCGTTATAGAAGACTGGCGCCGCTTACATTTTGCGAATTTCACTAGTCCTATCCTTTGGTTTTCTCTATCAAAGATAGGTGCCGACTACAATTTGCATATTTCGTTTGTCATAATCTTTAGGTTTCTTCATAGAAGACAGGTGCTGTCTACATTGTGAATGTTCCAAGCCTCTCCATGGACATTATGGCTACAAAGACCCGTCAGTGACAAGTACTTTTTTTTATGAGTGTGACACCGGGACAGGCAGATACTGCCCTCATCAACAAAGGCCCGGGCACGAGAAATCACCAAGACGAAGGAAAAGAAAAAGGCTAAGGACAAGGCATAGATGAGGTAATGTCACACAAAGGTAACGATAGACAGAAAAAAACAGTCAAAGTACAGAGGACCCAGAGATATGGAGGACTAGGCTCTGAAATGACGATAGATCTGCTTTTTGAAGGATGAAAAGTCATAAGAATTAGGATAGACAGAAGGAGGAAGAGAGTTCCAGAGTCTGGAGGTAGACGGGAAGAAGCAGTCGCTGCACCGCAATCCGCGAACTACAAATCTCCACACTGTACCTGTGGATTAGTACTATTTAGAAAATGCAACTTGGAAGATTCAGTATTTTCCACATCAAGAAAAGGCAGGTGGCACCAGCATTAATTTCTTATATCTTTCCCATGGACAAGTTAAGTATTTTTTTTTTTTTAATGATTGTGATACAAGGACGGGCAAAAAAAATATAAAATAAAACAGCCCTCATCGGGCCTGGGCACGAAGAATACATAAAGTAAAGAGAAACAGAGATGGAGAGTGTAATGACTTGTCAGATGTGAAGGGATAATAAAAGATGTGTGATGAATATCCAAGAATATTCAGTATAGTTGTAGGCATAGAAAAGAACCGTAACTGAAGGAAGACTTAAACATCGAACTGTCCTGGACAGACCTATTTAAGTTCAAAAAAACCTTCAGCTGTAGTATCGCAACGGGCGGATGGTGCCATGATAGAATTTTCTTCCATTAAGTGCATCAGTCTTGCATATATTTACTTATATTAGTGTATCCATTTTGTGACACTGACTCGTCAAAATCAATGTCCCTCGAAAGAAGGCACCATACTAGCCCTTAATAGAATAAGGAGTCTATGACGTAACACCCTATCATCAATTTATGGCACTGCCTAACGACAAAAAAAAAATCACGTTATTATTTCATTGTAATGAAATAATAATATTGTTTCAAGAGTAGGAAGGGAAGGGTGTCTGCCTTTAGTAGCTATTCTGGTTGGTACCATAACCAGAATCTAGTTTACCTCGATATGTTGTGAAACAGGATTATGTATTTAAGATCCTCTTTCTTTCATTTGCAACTGCACAGAGATTGTTACCGTTACACACACACACGCGCGCGCGCGCGAGCACGCACGCACACGCACGCATACACACACACACCACGCAAGCAGTGTAAGAGTAGTTGATAATTGGAATTCGCTAAGCGAGGAGGTAGTTAATGCTATCTCAATCCATAGTTTTAAGGACAGGTATGATAAGCAACACTAAGTATAAAATGGAACCGATCAGGTAATCACAATTAGGTAATCACACAAGGAAATGTTCAGAAATAATTATGTAACCTATGTGAGGCCAAAACCTGAATATGCAGCCCCCTTTTGGAATCCGCACTTGAAAAAGCACATAGCTAAGCTTGAAAAAGTTCAAAGACATGCCACGAAACTGGTGCCAGAAATACGCAATCTCAGTTATGATGAGAGGCTGAGGGAATTAGACTTACCATCACTCGAAGCTAGAAGATTGAGGGGGGATATGGTGACAGTCTTTAAATTCCTTTATGGTTATGATAGAGTGGATAGGGATCGATATTTTGATATGGCTGGCTCTAGAACTAGAGGTCATAGTTTGAAGCTTCGTAAGAAAACTTCTTTGCAGGATGTAAGGAAATACTTTTTCAGTGTAAGAGTAGTTGATAATTGGAATTGGCTAAGCGAGGAGATAGTTAATGCTATCTCAATCCATAGTTTTAAGGACATGTATGATAAGTATCACTAAGTACAAAACGGAACCGATCAGGAGACGGGAAGATACGAGCTTCGGGCTCTTTCCCGTAAACACAATTAGGTAATCACAATTACGTAATCACACACACACACACACACACACACACACACACACACACACACACACACACACACACACACACACACACACACACACACACACACACACACAGAAGATCAGGGGATGGGGCCTCATTAAGATTGTTATACACAAATGCTGATGGATTAGCTGGTAAGGCAGTAGAATTAAAAGATAGGATTCACAACAGTAAGGCAGATATAGTAGCAATTACAGAGACTAAGTTGAGTGAGGACATAAACAGTGTCACAGTTTTTCCTAAGGGCTTCAGAATACTAAGGGTTGAAAGATCTGAGAGGACTGGTGGAGGGATAGCACTGCTCATAAGTGAGAGGATTCAAGTTGAAGAAATAAACTTGGCTATAGAAAGTGAGTTCAGGGAATTTCTTGTTGCTCGCATAAATACTGGGTCAGAGAGCATTATAATAACTGTTGTATACAACCCACCAAGGAACCAAAATAGGCTTGAAATTTATGAGGAAAGTCATATAGGTACTATTGAAGTCATAAACTCAGTTGTTAACATGGCACGGGAGAAAAAATGTAGGATTTTGATTATGGGAGACTTTAATCATAAAGAGATAGATTGGATAAATCTTGACCCACACAGTGGTGAGGACTCATTTGGGGGAAGATTCCTAGATTGCGTACAAGGGAATTTCCTACACCAACATGTAATGGAACCAACAAGAGCCAGGGGTGGGGATGAGCCATCACTACTTGATCTAGTGTTCACAGATAATGTGTTGGATATTGAAAATATTGAGTATGAACCACCAATTGGAAAGAGTGACCACTGTGTGTTGTTGATGGACTATATCATTGAAGACATTCTTCCTGAGAGTAGAGGCACTGAGGACATGAGGAGGAACTATCCGAAAGGAGATTACATCAAAATGAATGAGCTTTTTGCAGTTATTGACTGGAGAACCTTATTTTACAACAAATCTGTACAAGAAATGTATGACATCTTTTGTGAGAAATATGGGAAGATAGTAGATTGCTGCATACCTGTCACCAAAGTAGGTGTAATTCATGCCAGAGAGAAATGGTTCGATAATGGGTGTAAAAGAGCTAAGGAGTGGAGAGACAAATGCTGGAAAAGGTATAGGAGGAGAAAAAACATAAATGCCTGGCAAACCTACAAAAGAGCAAGAAATGACTACCCAAGTAAAAGGAGAGAGGCAGAGAAAGATTATGAGAGGGACATCACCAGGAAGGCTAAAGAAAATCCCAAGCTTTTCCACAGCTTTATCAGAGGAAAACTGAAGGTAAAAGAACAGGTTTTAAGGCTAAAGAGAGCGGATGGAAGCATCACTGAGACGGACGAAGAGATCTGCAAAGAATTGAACAAGGAGTTTCAGTCAGCATTTACAGTAGAAAATACCCCACCCCCTCAGATTGCAGTGATAGAAGCTCAAGGGCCGGTATTAGAGAACATCAACCTTACAGCCACAGAGGTATGCAAAGCGCTGATGGATTTAGATGTTCATAAAGCTACAGGTCCTGATGACATATCCCCTCATGTGCTTAAAAAATGCGCAAACACAATATCAGTGGCACTAAGTATCATATTTAAGGAGTCACTGGAGTCGGGGGAGATTCCAAGATGCTGGAAACAAGCAAATGTGATACCTATCTTCAAAAAGGGAAGGAGGGATACGGCTCTGAACTATAGACCAGTTTCCTTGACCAGCATAGTTTGCAAAGTTATGGAGAAACTACTAAGGAAACATATCTCTCTTCACTTGGAATCCTTCAACTTTTTGTCAGTGAGGCAACATGGATTCAGAGAAGGTAGATCAACAGTAACAAACTTATTAGAATTTTATGATGAGGTAAGCCAAATCTTACAGGAAAGAGAGGGCTGGGCAGATTGCATATTCCTAGACTTCCAGAAAGCGTTTGACACTGTTCCACATGGGAGACTTATTAGGAAGCTGCAATCAATGGCTAGAATAGGTGGAAATGTCTTGGAATGGATAAAAACTTACTTAGAAGGAAGGGAACAGAGGGTTAGAGTAAGACACTCAGTGTCTGAATGGAGAAGAGTTAGTAGTGGAGTTCCACAGGGTTCAGTTTTAGGGCCACTTTTGTTCCTTGTATATGTAAATGACCTACCAGAGTCTGTAAATTCATTCATGAATATGTTTGCAGATGATGCAAAGATTGTGAAGAAAGTAAAAAACGAGAACAATGGTAGAGAACTTCAGGAGGATCTAAATAATCTGCATGAGTGGTCAGAAAAGTGGCTAATGAAATTCAATACCTCAAAATGTAAGGTAATGAGAATGGGTACAAGTGCAAGAAGGCCCAAGCTTGACTACTCGGTGGCTGGAGTACAACTTCAAGAGACAGAAAATGAGAGAGATCTAGGAGTAAACATACTGGCAGATTTGTCTCCAGAAATACATATAAATGGCGTAGTAAGGGCAGCATATGCATTCTTATCAAATGTAAGGGTAGCCTTCAGGCACATGGACAAGGAAATGTTCAGAAATATTTATGTAACCTATGTGAGGCCAAAACTCGAATATGCAGCCCCCTTTTGGAATCCGCACTTGAAAAAGCACATAGCTAAGCTTGAAAAAGTTCAAAGACATGCCACGAAACTGGTGCCAGAAATACGCAATCTCGGTTATGATGAGAGGCTGAGGGAATTAGACTTGCCATCACTCGAAGCTAGAAGAGTAAGGGGGGATATGGTGACAGTCTTTAAATTCCTTCATGGTTATGATAGAGTGGATAGGGATCGATATTTCGATATGGCTGGCTCTAGAACTAGAGGTCATAGTTTGAAGCTTCGTAAGAAAACTTCTTTGCAGGATGTAAGGAAATACTTTTTCAGTGTAAGAGTAGTTGATAATTGGAATTCGCTAAGCGAGGAGGTAGTTAATGCTATCTCAATCCATAGTTTTAAGGACAGGTACGATAAGTATCACTAAGTCTAAAATGGAACCGATCAGGAGACGGGAAGATACGAGCTTTGGGCTCTTTCCCGTAAACACAATTAGGTAATCACAATTAGGTAATCACA
>JAXCGZ010010889.1:12500-15706 GCA_037179515.1 Halocaridina rubra | reverse complement strand
TATATATATATATATATATATATATATATATATATATATATATATATATATATATATATATATATATATATATATATATATATATATATATATATATATATATATATATATATATATATATATATATATATATATATATATATATATATATATATATATATATATATATATATATATATATATATATATATATATATATATATATATATATATATATATATATATATATATATATATATATATATATATATATATATATATATATATATATATATATTATATATATATATATATATATATATATATATATATATATATATATTATATATATATATATATATATATACATATATATATATATATATATATATATATATATATATATATATATATATATATATATAATATATATATATATATATATATATATATATATATATATATATATATATATATATATATATATATATATATATATATATATATATATATATATATATATATATATATTATATATATATATATATATATATATATATATATATATATATTATATATATATATTTATATATATAATATATATATTATATATATATATATATATATATATATATATATATATATATATATATATATATATATATTATATATATATATATATATATATTATATATATATATATATATATATATATATATATATATATATATATATATATATATATATATATATATATATATATATATATTTATATATATATATATATTATATATATATATATATATATATATTATATATATATATATATATATATATATATATATATATATATATATATATATATATATATATATATATATATATTTATATATATATATATATATATATTATATATATATATATTTATATATATATATATATATATATATATATATATATATATATATATATATATATATATATATATATATATTATATATATATATATATATATATATATATATATATATATATATATATATATATATATATATATATATATATATATATATATATATATATATATATATATATATATATATATATATATATATATATATATATATATATATATATATATATATATATATATATATATATATATATATATATATATATATATATATATATATATATATATATATATATATATATATATATATATATATATATATATATATATATATATATATATATATATATATATATATATATATATATATATATATATATATATATATATATATATATATATATATATATATATATATATATATATATATATATATATATATATATATATATATATATATATATATATATATATATATATATATATATATATATATATATATATATATATATATATATATATATATATATATATATATATATATATATATATATATATATATATATATATATATATATATATATATATATATATATATATATATATATATATATATATATATATATATATATATATATATATATATATATATATATATATATATATATATATATATATATATATATATATATATATATATATATATATATATATATATATATATATATATATATATATATATATATATATATATATATATATATATATATATATATATATATATATATATATATATATATATATATATATATATATATATATATATATATATATATATATATATATATATATATATATATATATATATATATATATATATATATATATATATATATATATATATATATATATATATATATATATATATATATATATATATATATATATATATATATATATATATATATATATATATATATATATATATATATATATATATATATATATATATATATATATATATATATATATATATATATATATATATATATATATATATATATATATATATATATATATATATATATATATATATATATATATATATATATATATATATATATATATATATATATATATATATATATATATATATATATATATATATATATATATATATATATATATATATATATATATATATATATATATATATATATATATATATATATATATATATATATATATATATATATATATATATATATATATATATATATATATATATATATATATATATATATATATATATATATATATATATATATATATATATATATATATATATATATATATATATATATATATATATATATATATATATATATATATATATATATATATATATATATATATATATATATATATATATATATATATATATATATATATATATATATATATATATATATATATATATATATATATATATATATATATATATATATATATATATATATATATATATATATATATATATATATATATATATATATATATATATATATATATATATATATATATATATATATATATATATATATATATATATATATATATATATATATATATATATATATATATATATATATATATATATATATATATATATATATATATATATATATATATATATATATATATATATATATATATATATATATATATATATATATATATATATATATATATATATATATATATATATATATATATATATATATATATATATATATATATATATATATATATATATATATATATATATATATATATATATATATATATATATATATATATATATATATATATATATATATATATATATATATATATATATATATATATATATATATATATATATATATATATATATATATATATATATATATATATATATATATATATATATATATATATATATATATATATATATATATATATATATATATATATATATATATATATATATATATATATATATATATATATATATATATATATATATATATATATATATATATATATATATATATATATATATATATATATATATATATATATATATATATATATATATATATATATATATATATATATATATATATATATATATATATATATATATATATATATATATATATATATATATATATATATATATATATATATATATATATATATATATATATATATATATATATATATATATATATATATATATATATATATATATATATATATATATATATAT
>JAXCGZ010010888.1:0-10000 GCA_037179515.1 Halocaridina rubra | reverse complement strand
TTTATATTGTTACCTCTGGTTCCATGGTTGTGTTGAATAAATCTAAATAATTTTCTGTTATCATTAACATCACTATGTATAGTAATAAGACAGAAATATTGTATCAAGTAATTAAATTTAAGCAAGTTTAGCTCCTTGAATAAAGAGGAAGTTGAGTCATATTTTCCAATATATATGTAATAGTTCTGATCAGTCTTTTCTGAGTTACAAATACATCCCTTACAATTGACGGCCAAGTACAACCCCAGATGGACAAACAGTATAAAATATGAGGATAACACAGGGAATAGTATATGCTTTTTAAGGCCTCATTTGCCAGGTTATGAGGAATTTTATACAAAATTCCACACGTCTTGGACAGTTTTGAGCAGACAGATTGAATATGATATTTCCAACTTAACTTTTCATCAATAATTACTACCAAAAATTTCTTACAAGCAACTCTTTTAACTTCATACCCATTCATATTAACTTGACCAATATTGTGTACTACAGATCTATTTTGAAATAAGATATAGTCAGTTTTGGAAACATTTAGCTTTAATTTATTAACAGAGACCCAGATAATTTTTTCTAGTTCACTATTTAAAACATAATGCAGGTGGTCAAGGTTATTATCATGCAAGAGAAGGTTGGTGTCATCTGCATAAATAATATATCTGAATTTATTACTGGCATTGGAAATATAATTTATATAAACTAAAAATAACAATGGGCCCAGTATTGATCCCTGTGGTACTCCCCTCTTAATAGTTTGAAACAAAGATGCTTTCCCATTACAATATACGGCTTGTTTTCTATTTTTCAAGTAGCTCTTAAATAACTGTAATTGTGTTCCCCTAATGCCCACACAAGTTAGTTTTTCTATTAGTATATCATGGTCTAATGAGTCAAATGCTTTGGACAAGTCTAGGAAAACCCCTGCAACAAAGTTTTTATTTTCCAAATTTTGATAAACATCACTTGTAAAGTTCATTATTGCTTTTTCAGTGGTCTTATTATTACGGAATCTGCATTGATTTTAGGATAATAGGTTGAACTTTTCAAGGAATTCTTTAAGTCTGTGAACAATCGCTTTTTCAAACACTTTACTTAAGGACGTTAAGATTGATATAGGTCTATAGTTATTTTCCTCATCTACAGTGCCTGACTTAAAAATAGGTATTACTTTCGCACTTTTTAGTTTGTCTGGAAAACATCCTTGCTGAAAGCATAGATTGATTATGTGGGTAAGTGGGTTACCAATGTAATGGGCAGTGACCTGGAGTAGTTTTGATGGAATTTCATCATATCCCGACGATGTATTTGGCTTTAAGGTTTTTATATATTTAGTGCCTTCCTCCCTTGTTACAGGATACAAGTAAAATGAAATGTCTGGTGGATTATTAGGAAACTGTCGGTGTGAGTTTTGTTGCACATTTTGTTGTTCCTGTGTTGGTTGTGCTATAGTTAAGAAATGATTATTAAAAATATTAGAAGTGTGATCAATATCATTTTTTAATTTGATTTCCTTTGAATGATTAATTTGTTTTCGTCCCATTAGGCTGTTTATTGTATTCCAGGTGGACTTGCTGTTTCCTTGTTCCTTCTTAAGCTTATCCTGAAAATATCTATTTTCTGCAGCTCGGAGTAGTGTTACTAATTTGTTCCTGTAAGCTTTATATCTGGTTCCAAAAGACAAAGGCCTTTTTGATGCAAGCCTTTCTAATCGGTGTTTTTCTTTGATACTATTTTTTAATACTGCAGTTATGTGTGGGCATCTGTTGTTTTTTTTTATTTACAGTCGATTTTCTTTGAGGAAAGCAGTCTAGATATTTATCTCTAAATGTACAGTGAAATTTATTAAAAGCTTCATTTGCATTATTTAGGTCTATGATATGTTGTCATTTTTCATGTGATATATCTCCAGTAAATTTAGCTATGTTATCATCAGAGTAATGTCTTTTTTCTACATATGCAGCAAATATATGTTCTTCTTTTTTAAACTGGGAGTATACTGCGAAATGATCTGTTATGTCGGTGTACACTATGTAATTACTTATGTTGTCTTCAAGATTTGTGGTCCAGATATGATTGATTAGAGATGCACTATTTTCAGTTACTCTCGTAGGTTTAGTAGTTATTGGAAAGCAGCCACGTGAATACATTAAGTTTATAATATCAGTTACTCTTTGATAATTTATTTTAAACAAATCTAAGTTCCAATCACCGAATAGATAAATAGTTTTGTACTTTTTTCTTGCTGCAAAATCAAATACTTTCAGTAAAGCTTCAAGGAATTCAGGCATGTTCCCCATTGGTGGTCTATATACAGATGCAAAGAAGCAATTATCCTTACCGTTATGTACCTGTACACTAACACATTCAATGAATTGTTCTATCAAACTGCACTCCTTTATAAAACTCGAGCTATACTTATTAGCTACATACATACATACACTTCCACCTTTCCTGTCTCTGTTCTGAGTGAACATATTGTACCCTGTAATATTATACAATGATTCAATATCATTATCCAGTCTAGTCTCCGAAAAAAACATTACATCACATATATTATTTTCTGTTAAACATTGATCAACAAATATTTGAAGATTATTTGCAAGACTTCTAATGTCCATGCACAAAAACCGAAAATGCATTAGATTTATTTAAATCTGAATACAGTTCATTTAAGTATATATAAATTGAAAAAGTGTTGGTTGCGTTTCTCATATTATTCAAAAACAAATCTATTTCATTTTCAAGATCAAGTGGGTTAAATATCATCTTATCAAGCTCATTAATACGTAAATAATTGGGAAGTACTTTGTCATTGTTTGTTAGCCTTATAAGTTCATCGTCACTAATGGAATAGTATGGGTATTACATTACTGACTTACAAGCTACTATTTACTTCTACCAAATCTTACCGGGTTCTTCCGGCCATTTATTGGTTTAGGGTGCGAGCATTTTATAGCTCCCGTGGCGGGAGACACGGCAGCAGAGGGTGCAGGTGATGACATATCACTCTCCCGCCCCCCACTCCCGCACCACCGATCCTGGTCAACTCCTCATCCACGCCACCCACAGCATCACTGCATCAGCCACACTCTCGGTGTCGTATCGTTCCTTCACGATGAGTTTCGTATGTTTAAAAAAGGCAATTTTCCCTTCTGATCTAGCCTTTTTTACTTGTGGCATCTGTGCAGATTTTATTGCCTGTGATGCGGCACACAGGTCATCATTAAGGAAGATCTTGGTGCATTTCAACTTTTTGGCATTTCACATTACCGTCTCTCTGTCACAGTAGTTGGAGAAACAAGCCACTATGGTGCGAGGTTTGTCATCACGAAGTGGTCCCACCCTTTGCGCCCTCTCCAACGTCATGCCTTCTAGCTGTACTTTATCGGCTATCAGGGCTGATACCATCATCCTTGTTTGCTCCCAGGTCTCCCCATCGCGTCTCTCCTCTATACCGTGTAATCGGATGTTGCTTCTTCTGGAATAGTCTTCTTGGTAATTCAAGCGTTCTTCTAAGGTGGTTATTTGTTGATTTGCAGAATTTATTTGTTGATATAGATTATCGATTGTTTCTTTGTCGTTACTCTTTTCTTTCTCATGAATTTTGATTGTCGATTTGAGGTCATCAATTTCTCTCTCGCTGAACTCCAGGCTTGTCGTCAGGTCAGAAACAGTGGAATCAAGAGACTTTATCTTGTCACTAAGCTGTTTCACCATTACTTCCATAGCAGTTGGATCCATTGTTGTTAAGCAGGGCCGCGGTGGAAGCTCAGTGATGTCACAACACCAGTGCGCATGCGCAGAAGTCAGCCAACGGGTCAAGAGGGGATGTAGAGTAGGGATTCAAATCTTTCATATATTTCACTTCAAAAAAATCAAGTTCATCACTACTCACAACTCCTGCATGTATATATGTATGTATATATGCATGTATGCATGCAAGTATGTATGTATGTATGTATGTATGTATGTATGTATATATGTATGAATGTATGTATGTATGTATGTATGTATGTATGTATGTATGTATGTATGTATGTATGTATGTATGTATGTATGTATGTATGTATGCATGTATGTAGGTATATATGCATGCATGCATACATGCTTGCATGTTTGTACATATGTCTATATGCATGTATATGTATGTATGCATGTATTTATATAAGCATGTATGTATGTGCGTGCATGAATGAATGAACGTTTGTATGCATACATATATATATATATATATATATATATATATATATATATATATATATATATATATATATATATATATATATATATATATATATATATATATATATATATGTATGTATGTATGTATGTATGTATGTATGTAAGTATATATATATATATATATATATATATATATATATATATATATATATATATATATATATATATATATATATATATATATATATATATATATATATATATATATATATATATGTATGTATGTATGTATGTATGTATGTATGTATGTATGTATGTATGTATATAAATATATATATATATATATATATATATATATATATATATATATATATATATATATATATATATATATATATATATATATATATATATATATATATATATATATATATATATATATATATATATATATATATATATATATATATATATATATATATATATATATATATATATATATATGTATGTATGTATGTATGTATGTGTGTATATATATATATATATATATATATATATATATATATATATATATATATATATATATATATATATATATATATATATATATATATATATATATATATATATATATATATATATATATATATATATATATATATATATATATATATATATATATATATATATATATATATATATGTATGTGTATATATATATATATATATATATATATATATATATATATATATATATATATATATATATATATATATATATATATATATATATATATATATATATATATATATATATATATATATATATATATATATATATATATATATATATATATATATATATATATATATATATATATATATATATATATATATATATATATATATATATATATATATATATATATATATATATATATATATATATATATATATATATATATATATATATATATATATATATATATATATATATATATATATATATATATATATATATATATATATATATATATATATGATAAACCATATACAAAAAAACAATTATAATTCCATTAATTCATTCAAAAAGATGTCGAAAATTAAAACTGTTCACCTGCTAGGTGCTAACCCATGCGTCCAGCAGGCTTGGTCAGTCTGGCGATTGAGATTTTGTGGACGAGTGTACTCCACTCTTTTTCTTCTTGACTACTTATCTCAGTGACTTGAGGGGACATCCTCTACTTTGCCAATCCTTTACCTGCCCCGCAAAACCATCATTAACACGGTCTACCTTTCGGGCATTCTCTATGTGGTATCCATCGCGGTATCCAATTAGCATTTTTTTATTCCAGTATCCTATTCACATAGCCATACCATTGTAATTTATCTTTCTCAGTCTCAAGCACGAATAAAAAAAATTTCCAGCACTTCTCTGATACTCACATTTCTCAAACGAATCCCTCCTTGTCAGCCCATTATTAATCTGCAATTTTTGTATAACGATTAAGCACGTCAGAGAAGTAATGCAAAATCCAAACGCGAAATATGCGTAAATACAAAAACCGAACACGTTTTATGCTCGTATGAATTAATTTCAAAACTTATTTTATACTTGTACAAGTGTCAGCCTCCAATATGGCTTATCATGATAAAGTGTTGTATCATATTAACTGCTTAATCCTTTTCTTATTATATATTCTTTAAATGTTTGTGTTATATAATTATTTATGCTTATTAAAAGGCCTATGAGAAATTGACTTATTTAATGGATAATCTTTGGATTCTCTCATTGGGGATGATTGAAAGTGCATAGGGAAAGCACATTATTTTCTACATTTTTATGTGGCAAGATTAGCCCCTTTCAAACTGGGATGGGCACATTCATGTTGCGGCTTGGAGATTAAGGCTGGATGCCATTCTTAACAAACAGTGTTATGATCAATCCCTCCTGAGTCAGACTTGTCTCTTTCTGACTCACATGCTCTACCACTGAGCTAGCGCGGCCCCCGCGCTTAGGATCAGCATAATTGTATCCTAATATTATGTACTGAGGATTGTATCAAGAAAACTGATATTACTGAATAATACTGGCTTTTGGTCATGTAACAGAAGCCGAAAATAAAACTCTGACATGGGAATCACCAAAACAGTACCCCTAAGATTAGTCTAAAACACTTTGAGTCAGCATAATAATATCTACAATTCATCTTACTGGGATGAAACTCAGCAGAATATCAGAAATGATTAATTTACCTAGAAACTGAACAGCAGACACAATAGATGCTCATGAGTTAATGGAATTCAAGTAAAAAATACAAGAGTTTGAAACTGTTTCATAAGAAAGTAAAAATAGAGGAAGAAATTACTAAACCAAAGTTTGGGAAGATAGAAGTAGCAACTCAGAGGAATGAAACTTAGAAAAATATTATCTGAGCATCGGATCCCTGCTAGCTAGTCTGTACTATAGTAAATTTATGGTATACAGCATACAGATCTAAACAGAGGTAAAATTCCCAGATTTTAGTGTTGTTCCACAATGTTCAATTTTTTCACTTGGTCTGTTTGTTCTCTTCATCAACGATTTTCCCCAGTCCCCATCCTTCTCTCTTCTCCAAACCTTTGCCAACGATTCTACCCTTCATTTTTGTTTTTGACTTCTCTTCCCAAATTCCATCTTCTACTCGTAAGTAGTCTAGTATCAATCTTTCTTCAACTCTCAGCTCTGATTTACAAAGAGTATGAGTTGGGCAAGAAAAAATTAGTTTAGTTTGATGCCTCCATGACAGTTTCTGGCTACCTCTTTATATTATTCTCCTCCTGATACCTCTACTGTCTTCGAAACTAGCAAAAAATTACCTCCTTTCTTCTATTAACATATAAGGAATCCAGTTAGCTTCTAACTAGGCTTGGAGGAGTCACATAATACATATTTCTTAATGTGCATCTAAAGTTTTGAGAGCTTTGATTCGTTTTTGTCAATAGTTATCCTCTTTTCAGTTACTTAAAATCTTTAAAGGTCCTATCTGCCCCTGCTTAGAATACTGTCTGTGCATCTCATACTTATCTCTTTGATAGGTTGGAATGCAAGGCAGTCCGACTCATCAGTGACCCTTCTCTTATATTTAATATTGATTCCCCTTTTCTTCCCCGCAAGATAACATCTCTTTCAAATTGTCATCGTTACAATTTGTATCGCTTCTCTGATGAGTTGGCGAATTGTATCCCTCCCTCTCTGCCGAAGCTGTGTAACACTCACCAAGCAGCCACGTGTCAAAGGTATTTTGGGGAGATATGTAGCTCGTCGATCAATCTACTTCTTCCCACCCACATTCAGGCTCTGGAACTCACTTCCTTCCTCTGTCTTTCCCATTTCTTATAACCTATCAACCATGAAAGAGCAGATCTATCTTTATCTCAGGATCTAATGCTGCCATATCTCTAGGTTTACATTTATTCGACTACATTGCAGCCTATCTTTTTCCTATCTGGTGACGTTATCTTCATTCTGCCTTGTCCTTAAGATCCTACTTTTTCTTTTTCTCAGTCTTATTTTGGTGTTCGGACCTGTTGGGGGATTTTTTTTTTGGGGGGGTCCTGTCCCCATGTCACCCTCATAAATAACCTCGAAAAAAGTAATTTACAAATAAGAAATTCGACAGAATAAGAAATATAATAGTAATCTCCTATGTAAACCAACAAAATGATAGTGAAAATAATGTACTAATTCATTTATTAACAAATAAGAAATACAAAACTCTTAGGTCTGCGGACAAGATTAAAAAAAAATAGCTGAAAATCTTTTGTTGCCACGCTTTTAAGCAAAATAGCAGTTGCATAATGGTGAAATGACTAATTTATCTGCTAAGTACTTTAAACAGGAACACAGAAAAACTCGTTTAGAATCCAGTGCTCCTCTGAAATTCTGACAATAGTTGTGCAACTCATTGAAAAAGTGGTTTTATACTATGCACCAATAGTAATTACAGAACACATACTATCACTAGACACAGTTAGATAGTGCATCATTATACCTCAATGCCATGCAACTCAGAAAAATAGCAAAGTGATTTAATGTATTTCCTGAAGTCATTGATCAAAGGTAATTGAGAAACTCATAAATAAATGGAGAAGTTCCTTTGATTTGTTTTTGGAGGGGAATCCAGGAGGAATAGAAGTAAAAATAAAAGCCAGATATTGTAAGATGAGGGAAATATTATTTTTAAATTGTTTATTTCCATGGTATTAAAAAAATTCACTCAACCATGTGATCAACGGTTGATGACCAAGTCTCAAAAACTTGAAGAATACTCCTGATCGTTCTTCAACCTCACTCGTGGTTTCGTTTTCGCTTTTAATTCAAATCTCAATCAATATCATTGGTAGTGCCTTGGCACAGTAATTATGTGTCCTAGGTTCAAGTCCTAGCCGGGTAAAAATTATTCATGTTTTCACAAATGGTAATGTGCTTATTTTATTATCGTTGGTTCCAAATGAGATTGAAATTTGAATTAAATGCGAAAACGAGGCCACAAGTGAAGTTGGGGGAAACTGTAATATGAAGAGAGTGGCATTCAGATGGAATGCGTTCATTCCTAGTATAGCAGATATAGCTGTAAGATTTGGAACCTTTTTTAAGGCCTTCTGTTGTGTAGTTGGTAGCGCTTTGGCACAGTAATTATGTATCCTAGATTCAAGTCCCTGTTTGGGTAAATATTATTCATATATATATATATATATATATATATATATATATATATATATATATATATATATATATATATATATATATATATATATATATATATGTATATATATAGAAATATATATATATATATATATATATATATATATATATATATATATATATATATATATATATATATATATATATATATATATATATATATATATATATATATATATATATATATATATATATATATATATATATATATATATATATATATATATATATATATATATATATATATATATATATATATATATATATATATATATATATATATATATATATATATATATATATATTAATTATTGTTCACTACACTCTGAATGCAATAAACATCCTTATATATCATGCAGACTGACTGCATCTAACGTGCCCAAGCAGACCACTGTCGTCATGCTGCTGAAAAACCCAACTGGCAAAGCGATATAAATAACTTTATTTTCTAATGACAATTCCCGTCAGAGATGGAAAACAATTTCAAAACCTGTTTTGTACGCGAGTGAACAATATCCAGAACAGTTCATATCCTAACGAATTTATTTCAGTACATATTCTATATCTGCTTAAGTGCCAGCCTCATATGTGGGACATACATGGAAAATTACTGAGATTAATTGATTCTTAATGTCTTTTTTAATTTTTAATTTTATGAGTTTTGATGCTGGAAGGTACTTTTTAATATCCAATTGCAGTGTTGAAATGAGTTATAAGAATTCGTCGAATGTAATGGTATTTGTAAAGCTTTTCCCATCCAAAATAATATGTGTGAGGTCGGCAGAGTTTTTCCTTTGCCGCTTTTTTCACCACAATAAGTCCCCATTTGATTGAGGGCGGACACCAACATGTTGCAGCTATTTTGGGAAATAAGGCAGGATAAACTCCCTAAACTCCACAGTGCAATCGAACCCTCGTTATTAAGGCTTGTCACTTATATATATATATATATATATATATATATATATATATATATATATATATATATATATATATATATATATATATATATATATATATATATATATATATATATATATATATATATATATATATATATTTTGGGAAATAA
>JAXCGZ010010887.1:0-12500 GCA_037179515.1 Halocaridina rubra | reverse complement strand
AATTTTCCTTCAGGATTGACTTTTGTTTTTCTTTTTCTTTTTATACTTAAATTACCATGGTCAAGTTTTTAAGTTAAGATGTGTGTTACCAGAAAGGAGACAAACTGAGTCACTAAATAGCACTTATATGGAGATATAAAAATTCTGTGTGAAGGTAAATTAGAAGTTTTTCTCTTTTCTTTTTTTTTTCTCTTTCTCGTCTTCTTTCTATATTCTGTGAGAGGGAGAACATAAAAATGAAGCCATCTCTGTCCCAAACCTCTCCCACCCATGGGTCGGGAGAAGGGGTAGTCATCAGAGGACTTAAACAGAGAATCAAGAAGTTAGAGGAAATGGTTACAAGCCTTGATGATAAAATTCGGAATATGGATGGAGAAATGAAAGAGAATGAAACACTCAGAGAACAAATAAGATCTTTGGAGGAAGCAAATAAAGCACAAGGGCAGGAGAGAAAGGAACTAGAAAAAAGAATAAAGAAGCTGGAAGGGGAAAAGAGTCAACTAGAATCTAGAATTTCTAAACAAGAAGATAAAACAAACAGCTAAATGACAACCTAAAGGAATTAGATGTTAGTTCACTGCTCTCTTCTGAGAGAGACGAGATTGCTGCTTGGAATGTTCAGATTAAGGAAAACATTGAACAGTTCAGAAAAGAGTTCCAGGAGCTGAATATGGAAAATGATGCCATGAAAACGTCCTTTGCTGATGCACTAAAGGGGAATGTGGCAGTAAAAGAGGCTGTAAAGGTGGTGGCACTGGAAAACATACAAACAGTTGACTATAAAGAGACAGTAATCGAAAAAATGAAAGACGTTGTGATGGAAAGGGCAAACCCACTCATCAGACAGGCACTTGATAAGGAGAAGACAGTGGTAATCTCAGGCATAAGTGAATCCCAGGAGCCAACATGGCAGGGGAGACTTGAAGAAAATAAAGCTAACGTTGTAGACCTGATAAGAAAGCTTGGAGTAGTATGTGGTCCTGAGGATATTGTAAACATACACCAACTAGGTAAATATTCGAGGGAAGGAAAGCCGAGACCAACAAAAGTAACCTTTGAGAGAGGGGAGACATGTAGGGAAATATTGTTGAGAAAAAAAAGTCTAAAAGACCTTCAAGAATGCAAAGAAGTGTTCATTAGACGATACAGAACACAGGAAGAGATGGGAAAGATCAAAAACTTGTTGCAAGAGGCAAGAAGGTTAAATGATGAAAGAAATGAAGAAGAGAAGAAAAATTTTCGTTACAGAATACTTCCAGACAAAGGGGAGATAAAGAAGATAATGACAGAAGATCAGGGGATGGGGCCTCATTAAGATTGCTATACACAAATGCTGATGGATTAGCTGGTAAGGCAGTAGAATTAAAAGATAGGATTCACAACAGTAAGGCAGATATAGTAGCAATTACAGAGACTAAGTTGAGTGAGGACATAAACAGTGTCACAGTTTTTCCTAAGGGCTTCAGAATACTAAGGGTGGAAAGATCTGAGAGGACTGGTGGAGGGATAGCACTGCTCATAAGTGAGAGGATTCAAGTTGAAGAAATAAACTTGGCTATAGAAAGTGAGTTCAGGGAATTTCTTGTTGCTCGCATAAATACTAGGTCAGAGAGCATTATAATAACTGTTGTATACAACCCACCAAGGAACCAAAATAGGCTTGAAATTTATGAGGAAAGTCATATAGGTACGACTGAAGTCATAAACTCAGTTGTTAACATGGCGCGGGAGAAAAAATGTAGGATTTTGATTATGGGAGACTTTAATCATAAAGAGATAGATTGGATAAATCTTGACCCACACAGTGGTGAAGACTCATTTGGGGCAAGATTCCTAGATTGCGTACAAGGGAATTTCCTACACCAACATGTAATGGAACCAACAAGAGCCAGGGGTGGGGATGAGCCATCACTACTTGATCTGGTGTTCACAGATAATGTGTTGGATATTGAAAATATTGAGTATGAACCACCAATTGGAAAGAGTGACCACTGTGTGTTGTTGATGGAGTATATCATTGAAGACATTCTTCCTGAGAGTAGAGGCACTGAGGACATGAGGAGGAACTATCCGAAAGGAGATTACATCAAAATGAATGAGCTTTTTGCAGTTATTGACTGGAGAACCTTATTTTACAACAAATCTGTACAAGAAATGTATGACATCTTTTGCGAGAAATATGGGAAGATAGTAGATTGCTGCATACCTGTCACCAAAGTAGGTGTAATTCATGCCAGAGAGAAATGGTTCGATAATGGGTGTAAAAGAGCTAAGGAGTGGAGAGACAAATGCTGGAAAAGGTATAGGAGGAGAAACAAACATAAATGCCTGGCAAACCTACAAAAGAGCAATAAATGACTACCTAAGTAAAAGGAGAGAGGCAGAGAGAGATTATGAGAGGGACATCACCAGGAAGGCTAAAGAAAATCCCAAGCTTTTCCACAGCTTTATCAGAGGAAAACTGAAGGTAAAAGAACAGGTTTTAAGGCTAAAGAGAGCGGATGGAAGCATCACTGAGACGGACGAAGAGATCTGCAAAGAATTGAACAAGGAGTTTCAGTCAGTATTTACAGTAGAAAATACCCCACCCCCTCAGATTGCAGTGATAGAAGCTCAAGGGCCGGTACTAGAGAACATCAACCTTACAGCCACAGAGGTATGCAAAGCGCTGATGGATTTAGATGTTCATAAAGCTACAGGTCCTGATGACATATCCCCTCATGTGCTTAAAAAATGCGCAAACACAATATCAGTGGCACTAAGTATCATATTTAAGGAGTCACTGGAGTCGGGGGAGATTCCAAGATGCTGGAAACAAGCAAATGTGATACCTATCTTCAAAAAGGGAAGGAGGGATACGGCTCTGAACTATAGACCAGTTTCCTTGACCAGCATAGTTTGCAAACTTATGGAGAAACTACTAAGGAAACATATCTCTCTTCACTTGGAATCCTTCAACTTTTTGTCAGTGAGGCAACATGGCTTCAGAGAAGGAAGATCAACAGTAACAAACTTATTAGAATTTTATGATGAGGTAAGCCAAATCTTACAGGAAAGAGAGGGCTGGGCAGATTGCATATTCCTAGACTTCCAGAAAGCGTTTGATACTGTTCCACATGGGAGACTTATTAGGAAGCTGCAATCAATGGCTAGAATAGGTGGAAATGTCTTGGAATGGATAAAAACTTACTTAGAAGGAAGGGAACAGAGGGTTAGAGTAAGACACTCAGTGTCTGAATGGAGAAGAGTTAGTAGTGGAGTTCCACAGGGTTCAGTTTTAGGGCCACTTTTGTTCCTTGTATATGTAAATGACCTACCAGAGTCTGTAAATTCATTCATGAATATGTTTGCAGATGATGCAAAGATTGTGAAGAAAGTAAAAAACGAGAACAATGGTAGAGAACTTCAGGAGGATCTAAATAATCTGCATGAGTGGTCAGAAAAGTGGCTAATGAAATTCAATACCTCAAAATGTAAGGTAATGAGAATGGGTACAAGTGCAAGAAGGCCCAAGCTTGACTACTCGGTGGCTGGAGTACAACTTCAAGAGACAGAAAATGAGAGAGATCTAGGAGTAAACATACTGGCAGATTTGTCTCCAGAAATACATATAAATGGCGTAGTAAGGGCAGCATATGCTTTCTTATCAAACGTAAGGGTAGCCTTCAGGCACATGGACAAGGAAATGTTCAGAAATATTTATGTAACCTATGTGAGGCCAAAACTCGAATATGCAGCCCCCTTTTGGAATCCGCACTTGAAAAAGCACATAGCTAAGCTTGAAAAAGTTCAAAGACATGCCACGAAACTGGTGCCAGAAATACGCAATCTCGGTTATGATGAGAAGCTGAGGGAATTAGACTTGCCATCACTCGAAGCTAGAAGAGTAAGGGGGGATATGGTGACAGTCTTTAAATTCCTTCATGGTTATGATAGAGTGGATAGGGATCGATATTTCGATATGGCTGGCTCTAGAACTAGAGGTCATAGTTTGAAGCTTCGGAAGAAAACTTGTTTGCAGGATGTAAGGAAATACTTTTTCAGTGTAAGAGTAGTTGATAATTGGAATTCGCTAAGCGAGGAGGTAGTTAATGCTATCTCAATCCATAGTTTTAAGGACAGGTATGATAAGTATCACTAAGTCTAAAAATGGAACCGATCAGGAGACGGGAAGATACGAGCTTTGGGCTCTTTCCCGTAAACACAATTAGGTAATCACAATTAGGTAATCACACACACACGCCGTTTACCTGATCCTGTGGTTCTATATATTGTTAAAATCAGTATCCTTCCCATTTATATTAACTATTTAGTTAGTTTGATACACGAAATAATTGAATAATAAAAGAAAAAAAAATTACCAAATATCCACCTGTCAACAGTACTGAGTTAAGTTGCCAAGTAGTACAGCAGTCTTATTTTCTTCATTTTTTTGCTTTTCTTTTAGCTTTCTCTTTTAATATTTTTTTTTATTTTGTATATATATTGAGTTAAATGTAAAGTCTAATCCCGTGATAACATATCTTGGTTAGCAAGTCAGTTTATCAGTTAGGAAGAATATATAGCAGAAACAGGTGGGTGCCACCTCAAACACAAATTCGAATTTTCCTTCAGGTTTGACTTTTGTTTTTCTTTTTCTTTTTATACTTAAATTACCATGGTCAAGTTTTTAAGTTAAGATGTGTGTTACCAGAAAAGAGACAAACTGAGTCACTAAATAGCACTTATATGGAGATATAAAAATTCTGTGTGAAGCTCAATTAAAAGTTTTTCTCTTTTCTTTGTTTTCCTCTTTCTCGTCTTCTTTCTATATTCTGTGAGAGGGAGAACATAAAAATGAGGCCATCTCTGTCCCAAACCTCTCCCACCCATGGGTCGGGAGAAGGGGTAGTCATCAGGGGACTTAAACAGAGAATCAAGAAGTTAGAGGAAATGGTTATAAGCCTTGATGATAAAATTCGGAATATGGATGGAGAAATGAAAGAGAATGAAACACTCAGAGAACAAATAAGATCTTTGGAGGAAGCAAATAAAGCACAAGAGCAGGAGAGAAAGGAACTAGAAAAAAGAATAAAGAAGCTGGAAGGGGAAAAGTCAACTAGAATCTAGAATTTCTAAACAAGAAGATAAAAACAAACAGCTGAATGACAACTTAAAGGAATTAGATGTTAGTTCACTGCTCTCTTCTGAGAGAGACGAGATTGCTGCTTGGAATGTCCAGATTAAGGAAAACATTGAACAGTTCAGAAAAGAGTTCCAGGAGCTGAATATGGAAAATGATGCCATGAAAACGTCCTTTGCTGATGCACTAAAGGGGAATGTGGCAGTAAAAGAGGCTGTAAAGGTGGTGGCACTGGAAAACATACAAACAGTTGACTATAAAGAGACAGTAATCGAAAAAATGAAAGACGTTGTGATGGAAAGGGCAAACCCACTCATCAGACAGGCACTTGATAAGGAGAAGACAGTGGTAATCTCAGGCATAAGTGAATCCAAGGAGCCAACATGGCAGGGGAGACTTGAAGAAAATAAAGCTAGCGTTGTAGACCTGATAAGAAAGCTTGGAGTAGTATGTGGTCCTGAGGATATTGTAAACATACACCAACTAGGTAAATATTCGAGGGAAGGAAAGCCGAGACCAACAAAAGTAACCTTTGAGAGAGGGGAAACATGTAGGGAAATATTGTTGAGAAAAAAAAGTCTAAAAGACCTTCAAGAATGCAAAGAAGTGTTCATTAGACGATACAGAACACAGGAAGAGATGGGAAAGATCAAAAACTTGTTGCAAGAGGCAAGAAGGTTAAATGATGAAAGAAATGAAGAAGAGAAGAAAAATTTTCGTTACAGAATACTTCCAGACAAAGGGGAGATAGAGAAGATAATGCCAGAAGATCAGGGGATGGGGCCTCATTAAGATTGTTATACACAAATGCTGACGGATTAGCTGGTAAGGCAGTAGAATTAAAAGATAGGATTCACAACAGTAAGGCAGATATAGTAGCAATTACAGAGACTAAGTTGAGTGAGGACATAAACAGTGTCACAGTTTTTCCTAAGGGCTTCAGAATACTAAGGGTTGAAAGATCTGAGAGGACTGGTGGAGGGATAGCACTGCTCATAAGTGAGAGGATTCAAGTTGAAGAAATAAACTTGGCTATAGAAAGTGAGTTCAGGGAATTTCTTGTTGCTCGCATAAATACTGGGTCAGAGAGCATTATAATAACTGTTGTATACAACCCACCAAGGAACCAAAATAGACTTGAAATTTATGAGGAAAGTCATATAGGTACTATTGAAGTCATAAACTCAGTTGTTAACATGGCACGGGAGAAAAAATGTAGGATTTTGATTATGGGAGACTTTAATCATAAAGAGATAGATTGGATAAATCTTGACCCACACAGTGGTGAGGACTCATTCGGGGCAAGATTCCTAGATTGCGTACAAGGGAATTTCCTACACCAACATGTAATGGAACCAACAAGAGCCAGGGGTGGGGATGAGCCATCACTACTTGATCTAGTGTTCACAGATAATGTGTTGGATATTGAAAATATTGAGTATGAACCACCAATTGGAAAGAGTGACCACTGTGTGTTGTTGATGGAGTATATCATTGAAGATATTCTTCCTGAGAGTAGAGGCACTGAGGACATGAGGAGGAACTATCCGAAAGGAGATTACATCAAAATGAATGAGCTTTTTGCAGTTATTGACTGGAGAACCTTATTTTACAACAAATCTGTACAAGAAATGTATGACATCTTTTGTGAGAAATATGGGAAGATAGTAGATTGCTGCATACCTGTCACCAAAGTAGGTGTAATTCATGCCAGAGAGAAATGGTTCGATAATGGGTGTAAAAGAGCTAAGGAGTGGAGAGACAAATGCTGGAAAAGGTATAGGAGGAGAAACAAACATAAATGCCTGGCAAACCTACAAAAGAGCAAGAAATGACTACCTAAGTAAAAGGAGAGAGGCAGAGAGAGATTATGAGAGGGACATCACCAGGAAGGCTAAAGAAAATCCCAAGCTTTTCCACAGCTTTATCAGAGGAAAACTGAAGGTAAAAGAACAGGTTTTAAGGCTAAAGAGAGCGGATGGAAGCATCACTGAGACGGACGAAGAGATCTGCAAAGAATTGAACAAGGAGTTTCAGTCAGTATTTACAGTAGAAAATACCCCACCCCCTCAGATTGCAGTGATAGAAGCTCAAGGGCCGGTATTAGAGAACATCAACCTTACAGCCACAGAGGTATGCAAAGCGCTGATGGATTTAGATGTTCATAAAGCTACAGGTCCTGATGACATATCCCCTCATGTGCTTAAAAAATGCGCAAACACAATATCAGTGGCACTAAGTATCATATTTAAGGAGTCACTGGAGTCGGGGGAGATTCCAAGCTTGACTACTCGGTGGCTGGAGTACAACTTCAAGAGACAGAAAATGAGAGAGATCTAGGAGTAAACATACTGGCAGATTTGTCTCCAGAAATACATATAAATGGCGTAGTAAGGGCAGCATATGCATTCTTATCAAATGTAAGGGTAGCCTTCAGGCACATGGACAAGGAAATGTTCAGAAATATTTATGTAACCTATGTGAGGCCAAAACTCGAATATGCAGCCCCCTTTTGGAATCCGCACTTGAAAAAGCACATAGCTAAGCTTGAAAAAGTTCAAAGACATGCCACGAAACTGGTGCCAGAAATACGCAATCTCGGTTATGATGAGAGGCTGAGGGAATTAGACTTGCCATCACTCGAAGCCAGAAGAATAAGGGGGGATATGGTGACAGTCTTTAAATTCCTTCATGGTTATGATAGAGTGGATAGGGATCGATATTTCGATATGGCTGGCTCTAGAACTAGAGGTCATAGTTTGAAGCTTCGTAAGAAAACTTGTTTGCAGGATGTAAGGAAATACTTTTTCAGTGTAAGAGTAGTTGATAATTGGAATTGGCTAAGCGAGGAGGTAGTTAATGCTATCTCAATCCATAGTTTTAAGGACAGGTACGATAAGTGTCACTAAGTCTAAAATGGAACCGATCAGGAGACGGGAAGATACGAGCTTTGGGCTCTTTCCCATAAACACAATTAGGTAATCACAATTAGGTAATCACACACACACACACACACACACACACATATATATATATATATATATATATATATATATATATATATATATATATATATATATATATATATATATATATATATATATATATATATATATATATATATATATATATATATATATATATATATATGCATGTGTGTGTGTATGTATGTGTGTGATTACCTAATTGTGTTTACGGGAAAGAGCCTAAAGCTCGTATCTTCCCGTCTCCTGATCGGTTCCATTTTGTACTTAGTGAAACTTATCACACCTGTCCTTAAAACTATGGCTTGAGATAGCATTAACTACCTCCTCGATTAGCCAATTCCAATTATCAACTACTCTTACACTGAAAAAGTATTTCCTTATATCCTGCAGAGAAATTTTCTTACGAAGCTTCAATCTATGACCTCTAGTTCTAGAGCCAGCCATATCAAAATGTCGATCCCTATCCACTCTATCATAACCATGAAGGAATTTAAAGACTGTCACCATATCCCCCTTCAATCTACGAGTGATGGTAAGTCTAATTCCCTCAGCCTCTCATCATAACTGAGATTACGTATTTATGACACCAGTTTCGTGGCATGTCTTTGAACTTTTTTCAAGCTTAGCTATGTGCTTTTTCAAGTGCGGATTCCAAAAGGGGGCTGCATATTCAAGTTTTGGCCTCACATAGGTTACATAAATATATCTGAACATTTCCTTGTCCATGTGCCTGAAGGCTACCATTACATTTGATAAGAAAGCATATGCTGCCCTTACTATGCCATTTATATGCATTTTTGGAGACAAATCTGCCAGTATGTTTACTCCTAGATCTCTCTCATTTTCTGTCTCTTTAAGTTGTACTCTAGCCACCGAGTAGTCAAGCTTGGGCCTTCTTGCACTTGTACCCATTCTCATTACCTTACATTTTGAAGTACTGAATTTCATTAGCCACTTTTCTGACCACTCATGCAGACTATTTAGATCTTCCTGAAGTTCTCTAAAATTGTTCTCGTTTCCTACTTTCTTCACAATCTTTGCATCATCTGCAAACATATTCATGATTGAATTTACAGACTCTGGTAGGTCATTTATATATGCAAGGACAAATGTGGCCCTAAAGCTGAATCCTGTGGAACTCCACTACTAACTCTTCCCCATTCAGACACTGAATGTCTTACTCTAACCCTCTGTTCCCTTCCTTCTAAGTAAGTTTTTATCCATTCCAAGACATTTCCACCTATTCTAGCCATTGCTTGCAGCTTCCTTATAAGTTTCCCATGTGGAACAGTGTCAAACACTTTCTGGAAGTCTAGGAATATGCAATCTGCCCAGCCCTCTCTTTTCTGTAAGATTCGGCTTACTTCATCATAAAATTCTTATAAGTTTGTTACTGTTGATCTACCTTCTCTGAAGCCTTGTTGCCTCACTGACAAAAAGTTGAAGGATTCCAAGTGAAGAGAGATATGTTTCCTTAGTAGTTTCTCCATAACTTTGCAAACTATGCTGGTCAAAAAAACTTGTCTATAGATTAGAGCTGTATCCCTCCTTCCCTTTTTGAAGATAGGTATCACGTTTGCTTGTTTCCAGCATCTTGGAATCTCCCCCGACTCCAGTGACTTTTTAAATATGATACTTAGTGCCACTGATATTGAGTTTGTTCATTTTTTAAGCACATGAGGGGATATATCATCAGGACCTGTAGCTTTATGAATATCTAACTTCATCAGCGCTTTGCATACCTCTGTGGCTGTAAGGTTGATATTCTCTAATACCGGCCCTTGAGCTTCTATCTCTGCAATCTGAGGGGGTAGGGTATTTCTACTGTAAATACTGACTGAAACTCCTTGTTCAATTCTTTGCAGATCTCTTCATCCGTCTCAGTGATGCTTCCATCTGCTCTCTTAAGCCTTAAAACCTGTTCTTTTACCTTCAGTTTTACTCTGATCAAGCTGTGGAAGAGCCTGGGATTTTCTTTAGCCTTCCTGGTGAAGTCCCTCTCATAGTCTCTCTATGCCTCTCTTCTTTTACTTAGATAATCATTGCTTGCTATTTTGTAGGTTTGCCAGGCATTTATGTTTGTTTCTCCTCCTATACCTTTTCCAGCATTTGTCTCTCCACTCCTTAGCTCTTTTACACTCATTATCAAACTATTTCTCTCTGGCATGAATTACACCTACTTTGGTGACAGGTATGCAGCAATCTACTATCTTCTCATATTTCTCACAAAGGATGTCATACATTTCTTGTACAAATTTGTTGTAAACTAAGGTAAAAACATGAATCATTTTTTACCCCGACCGGGACTCAAAGCCATGAGTGAGGTTGGGGAATCTGTAATATGAACATAGTGGCATTCAGATAGAATGCGTTCATCCCTAAGTATAGCAGATATAAGCTATAAGGTTGGATTCCTTTTATACCTTCTGTGGTGTGTAGTTGGTAGCGCATTGACTTAGTAATTATAAGTCCTAGGTTCGAGTCCCGGTCGGGGTAAAAAATGATTCATGTTTTCACATATGTAATGTGCTTGCTTGGTTATTGTATGACCCGAATGAGATTGGAAATTGAATTAAATGCTAAAATGAAGCCACGAGTGAGGTTGGGGAATCTGTAATATGAACATGGTGGCATTCAGATAGAATGCGTTCATCCCTAAGTATAGCAGATATAAGCTATAAGGTTGGATTCCTTTTATACCTTCTGTGGTGTGTAGTTGGTAGCGCCTTGACTTAGTAATTATAACTCCTAGGTTCGAGTCCCGGTCGGGGTAAAACAATGATTCATATATATATATATATATATATATATATATATATATATATATATATATATATATATATATATATATATATATATATATATATATATATATATATATATATATATATTTTATTATTATTTTTTTTTTTAAGAGTGTGACACCGGGACAGGCAGAAATTGCCCTCATTAACAAAGGCCCGGGCACGAGAAAATACCAAGACGAAGGAAAAGAAAAAGGTTAAGGGCAAGGCAGAGATGAGTTAATGTCACACAAAGGAAAACGACAGACAGAAAAAACAGTCAAAGTAAAGAGGACCCAGAGATATGGAGGACTAGGCTCTGAGATGACGATAGATCTGCTTTTTGAAGGATGAAAGGTCATAAGAACTAGGAAAGACAGAAGGAGGAAGAGAGTTCCAGAGTCTGGAGGTAGATGGGAAGAAGCAGACGCTGCACCGACCAATCCGCGAGCTACAATTCTCCACACAGTACCTGTGAGATGAGGCCGCTTGGCGAGTGTTACGCGGCCTCGGCAGTGGAGGAGGGATGCAACTCGCCAACTCATCAGAGCAGTGATGGAAGTAGTAGCGATAGAAAAGCGAAAGGGAAGATACCTCACGGCGAAGAGAGAGAGAATCCAGATTGGAAGTAAGAGAAGGATCATTACTGAGTCTGACTGCCTTAGAGGCAGACCCTATCAAGAAGATAAGTAAAGGAAGAAGCACCCCAGATGTGTGAGCAGTATTCTAAGCAGGGGCGGCTAAGACCTTTGTAAATTTTAAGTAGCTGCAATGAGGAAAAGTAATGACGGAACACGAAACTAAACCCCCAATTTTTTGGATGAAGATTTAGAAATTTGGATTATGTGATTCCTCCAAGACAAGTTAGAGGCTATATGAACTCCTGATATGTTGATAGAATTAAGTGGGTAAATTTCGTTAGCTCCGAAGACAATGGGGTTATCAGAAGAAGAAGATAAAGAGATAGCCAGAAACTCTGTCTTGGCGGCAATGAATTTAACTAAATTTTGAGTGCCCGACTCAGATACCCTCTGCAAATAAGAGTTGAGAGTAGAAAAGTGATACGAGACGGACTACAAGTAGCAGATGAAGGCATTGAAGAAAAGGCAGAGGAGAAGTTAAGTGTTGAATCATCAGCAAAGGCATGAAGAAGAGAGGAAGATGGGGATTATAGAAGATCATTGATGAAGAGAAGGAACAGAGTTGGTGAAAGAAGAGAGCCCTGTGGAGCAACATTGGAAACAGAGAAAGGGCTTACGTCGCACAATCAACAACTACAAATATAAAACGGTCAGAAAGAAAACTGGAAATCAGAGAGCACAAAGAAGGGGTAAAGTCATAGGCAGGCAGTTGGCCAACAGAGTCTTGTGCCAGACTCTGTCAAAAGCCTTTGAGATATCAAGGGCGACGACAAAGGATTCCCCATAGTTTCCCAGAGAAGGTGATCATACATGAGTAAGATAGGACAGGAGATCACCAGTGGATCTTGCCTTGCGGAAGCCGTACTGGTGATCGAAGATTAGTGAGTTAGATTCATGGCGTTTTAAGAAGTGAGCATTGAGCAAAGTTTCGAAAACTTTAGCAATAGAGGATAATAGAGCAATAGGT
>JAXCGZ010010886.1:0-15800 GCA_037179515.1 Halocaridina rubra | reverse complement strand
GCCATTAAGAAGAAGATAGAATAAGAAGAAGAAAGGAAAGAAGACGAAGACTATGAAGACAAAGAACGACGACGATGACGACGACGGAGAAGAAGAAGAAGAAAGAGAAGAAAAAAATAGAATAAAATTAGAAAAAGAAAAAGCAAGGAGGAAAAAGAAGATAATATCAGGCCCACAGACTGTTGGGCTTAACGTGACTAATTATGGAAAAAAAAATTATGTTAAAAACAGAGAGAAAAAACAAGGAAAAGTAGCTTGTAATGCGCAACACAAGTAAAACAGAATCATTCTTTGTGTAAACTAAAATGTTTTATAAACCAAGTATATTCAATTCTCCTTATATTCATGTTTGCACCTTCGAAATTAGTTAATTTATCAATCAGTCAAATCAATCAATCAAATATTCTTTCATTCACTAGTCCCATTCCTATGTCATTGTAGGGTGGGGATGACTTGCTAGGCTCCTCTATAGTCTGATAATTCTCACAGCTGTTTCTTTCTCCCTTAAATCATCATTCGCATAATCCATCCACCCTCGGTTTGGCCTTCACCTTCCCTCGCACCTTCAACTTCCAGCCCCATCACACTCTTGCCCAGAGTGTCACTCATTCATCTCTTCTCATTATATCTCCATACCACTACAGTCTCTCTTCTTGCACTTTTTTTCAAATCAAGTTATTGGTTGATTTAATTAGTCAATCAATCAATGAATATCTATCTATCAACCTTGGCTGTTTCCCCCTTTAATTGGAGGGTAGCCGACATCAAGAAAGGAAAACAATAATGGGATTACTTTGCTCTATGGGCAATGACGAGGGAGCTAGCGACCGTTCAGATGGCACTGCTGGAGTGCCACAGCCCATCCTCCCGGCTCTTCCACAACCTGTGTCGCTTCACAACTGCCAACTCCTCCTACTGCCACTACCACAAGGCTACCTCTGTAAGATGCAGCAACGTGGTAACAACAGATGCCCATCAGAGCTGCGTCACAATCGCTCGCCACTCATTCCTATTCCTAGCACGCTCGCTTGCTTCCCTCACATCCATCCTCCTATCATTCAGGGCTCTCCTTACTCCATCCATCCATCCAAACCTAGGCCTCCCTCTAGTATTTCTCCCATCAACTCTCGCATTCATCACCTTTTTCAGCAGCCTTTCATCATCCACCCTTTCCACATGGCCAAACCATTTCAGAACATTCATATCTACTCTGGCTGCAATTTCTCTCCTCACACCCATTCTTGCTCTCACCACTTCATTCCTAACCCTGTCCAATCGAAATACACCAATCATACTCCTCAGACATTTCATCTCAAACACATTTAGTTTCTGCCTCTCACTTACTTTCATACCCCATATCTTTGATCCATACATCACAGTTGGCACAACCACTTTCTCATGCAAAACTTTCTTAACATTCATTTCCAACCCTCTATTCTTCATCACTCCTTTTAATGCACCCAACACTTTACATCCTTCATTCACTCTGTGACACACATCTGCTTCCACTCCACCATTTGCAGCTATAACCGAGCCTAAATAAATAAACTGATAAACCTCCTCAAGTGTCTCTCCATTCAACATAACATTCAATCCAGTGCCATCCTCATTTATTGTACACCTCATAACCTTACTCTTTCCCACATTCACTCGCAACTTCCTTCTCTCACACACCATTCCAAATTCTGACACTAACTGACACAGCTTTTCCTCTGAATCTGCCACCACCACAGTATCATCTGCAAACAGCAACTGATTCAGCTCCCACTCGTTATCATCCCCATCTACCATTCTCAAACCTCGACCACGTACTCGCTCATTCACCTCTCTTACAACTCCATCAATATACAAATTGAACAGCCATGGTGACATCACACATCGCTGTCTCAGTCCCACACTCACTGGAAACCACTCACTCACTTCATTCCCTACCCTAACACAAGCTCTACTACCCTCATACAAACTCTTCACTGCATGCAACAATTTCCCATTAATTCCATATAATCTCAAAACATTCCACATAGCCTCTCTATCAACTCTATCATATGCTTTCTCCAGATCCAAAAATGCAAAATACACATCCTTACCCTTTGCTAAATATTTCTCACATAACTGCCTAACTACAAAAATCTGATCTATACAACCTGTACCTCTCCTAAAACCACTCTGCACTTCCGCGATCACATATTCTGTCTTATCCTTAATCCTATTAACCAGTATCCTACCATACACTTTTCCTACCACACTCAACAAACTTATACCCCTAAAATTACTGCATTCATACATATCTCCCTTACCTCTGTATAGGGGCACTATACAGGCAATCACCCATTCCACTGGCACCAATGACAACATAAAGCATATATTAAACACTCTCACTAACCATTCCAATGCAGTCACACTCCCTTCTTTCAACATCTCCGCTCTCACACCATCCATTCCAAGTGCTTTGCCTGCTTTCGCTTCATACAATGTCCTTTTCACCTCCTCTCTTGTAATCTCTCTCTCATTTTAATCTCCCATTACTGGCCCTTGAACCCCTTCCACTGCCACTATAGCTGCCTCTCTATCTTCCTCAACATTCAGCAAGCACTCAAAATATTCTTCCCATCATTTCCTTGCATCGTTCCCTCTTAACATCTGTCCATTCAAATCTTTCACTGTCTCTTCCATCCTCAATCCACCCTTCCTTACTCTCTTCACTTCTTTCCAAAACTTCTTTTTATTCTCCTCATATGACCTACTAAAATCCTGTCTCCACCTAACATTTGCCAACCTCTTCTCTTCCTCTACCTTCTGCTTGGTTTCCACATTTTTCTCCCTATATCTTTCATACTTCTAACTACTTTTACACTGCACCCATTCCTCAAAAGCCCTCTTTTTCTCTTCTACCTTCATTTTCACCCCTTCATTCCACCACTCGCTGCCCATCCTCATGCCACCTCCAACAAACCTCTTTCCACACACATCACTTGCATGTCCCACAAAACATTCTTTCATCAACCCACAATCCTCCCTTAACTCCCAACTTCTCTTTCTTTGACCCTCTCATATGCCACTCTCAACCTGTCCTGATATTCCTGTCTCTTCTCTGGCTTTTTCAACTCTTTCACCTTCACTATTTCCCTTCTACATCCCCCCACACTATTTCCCCACTCTTTTGCTACTACCACTTTTGCTTCAACCAAAAAATTATCATACATCCCAGCAGCTACACCCCTGAATGCATGTACATCTTTCACTCTACCAACCATGCTCTTTGCTACCAACACATACTCCATCAATGCTCTTTCTTTCACACTTCCATTTGCCACTCTCATCCATGTATACTTATTTATTAACTTCTTCTTAAATAAACTATTACCTATCACCAACTCTTGCTCCACACACATATCTAACAGTCTCTCGCCAATCTCATTCCCACCTGGTACCCCATACTTTCCTACAACACCTTCTATCTCTCCATCACCCACTCTGGGACTCAAGTCACCCAACACAACTACATAGTTCCTTCTACTCAGACCATCCACACATCTAGTTAACTCATTCCAGAATTCATCCCGCTCTTCCTCACTTCTCTCACATCCTGGCCCATACGCACTAACAAATGCCCAACACTCCCTTCCTATCCTAGCCCTCACCCACATCAGCCTAGATGACACTTCTTTCCATTCCACTACCTGATTTACCATCCATTCACTCAGCATTAATGCCACACCTTCTCTCGCTCTCCCCCTTTCAACCCCAGACACCCTATCCGTCACATCACCAAATGCCACTGCTACTTCTCCTTTCATCTTCGTCTCACACAATGCCAATACATCCATCCTCCTCCTACCAAACATATATCCAATCTCACATCTTTTGCTCTCTATCGTACTACAACCACACACATTTAGACACCCCAAAACTAGAGTTTGGGGAAAAGTTATTCTTCCCTCTACTCCCCTTCTTCTTTGATGCCTCGCAGGAGGTTGATACAAGGGGGGGATTCCTAGTCCCCCCGGCCCGTCCACTTTTAGTCGCCTTTTACGACACGCAGGGAATACGTTGAGGCTATTCTTTGATGTTGGGCCCGCCACCACAGGGCACAATGAATATATTAGAAATAAAAAAAATGCAAAATAAAAAAATTAAATTCTTGATTACGATTAAATAAATAGATAAGAAAACATTCAAATGAGTATGTAACTGAGGAACAAAATAAATAAATGAAGCCCAGAATAAAACGCACAAACATGCACACTTTACATATATATATATATATATATATATATATATATATATATATATATATATATATATATATATATATATATATATATATATATATATATATATATATATATATATATATATATATATATATATATATATATATATATATATATATATATATATATATATATATATATATATATATATATATATATATATATATATATATACATATATATATATATATATATATATATATATATATATATATATATATATATATATATATATATATATATATATATATATATATATATATATATATATATATATATATATATATATATATATATATATATATATATATTAATGTCGTGACCTTAACCGGCCACCTTCTCAAAGTACAGTGACAAGAGATACAGCTAGTAAAAAAAGAAAAAAAAACTGAAAAGGAGAAAAACCCGCCCAGGGGAAATTTAAAAGGGATTAAGAGATACCAGTCTTTATTGCCCGCCGGGGTTAGTCGGTAATCCCTACAAACTGGCTGCATAAGGAATTAAAAACCCATACTTGACTAAAGCGTATTAACAAAAATGGTTAATAAAGACCTTTCTTCCTTCAGAGGCTGATTTTTTTTCACCCTGTCCTTTTCTTATCGTTAATCATTCTCTTATTTATGCCTTTTCCTTAAACTGTTACTTCTTCTTCCCAATGTTTTCTCTGTTGCTTGGCCCTATGATAAAAGACTAAACAGTTTATTATTGTTTCCAGAGAATAATTTTAAAAGAAAACAAAATTACTTTTTTTTCAGATAGAGCATTCTTGATAATTACAAATAAAACATGACTTAAACAAATATTTCTGTTTTCAGTTAGGTTAATAAGTGCAGATTCAAAGATGTCTCTGGTAATGATATCCTTGCTTATTGCTAAAATAAAAGAATTGTTCCAGACAATATGGTGATTGCAATTAACATAATACTTGACAAAACGCTGGACGACTGACAATTTCGGATGTTATATTCATGTTGGGTGATACGGAAATCTAAAGGTTTGCTAGTCTGACCAACTTAGTACTTATCACAATCTTTACACGGACTCTTATTTATAATATAAATGGAAACAGGACTATTTTTAATCAACATATTCCGAAAAGTATTTTCATACTTCAAAAACTAATCTGATATTTAGTATTCTTATAGGCTTGACTAAACTCTGACATCCCTGGAAGTAGGGAATAACTAAGATATTATCAATATTCGAAACAACATTATTATGAAACTGGGATGCGTGCTATAGCACTAACACAATTATTTAAGAAGCAGTTGGGGTAACAAAGATTTTTTCAGTATCAATGCTTTTCTCAATCTCAGCATCACTGATATCGAGGCCTACAATACGTAAAACACAGAGAAACACTGAGGGAAAAATATATATATTTTACATACATGACCGGATAATGCGCCTATGATAGATCATATGTGAGTATTCTAAAATATCAAACTCCAAAGAAAAAAGTTCTCTAAGTAACAAAATACTTGAGAAAGTCAAGCGATTATTATTTTCTTTTTTCCAACATAGATTTAATATAGGAAACTATATTATTCAATTGAGTCAAAAACTCGTGAACATTAATACAATTATGAAGAAAAAAAAGAGTATATCATCAGCATAATGAAACCATATAAATTTACATTTTTAGGGACAATCAATTTGAAGGTAATGTCTCAATAAGTTCCATACCTTCAATGTATCGTCCTAGAAATGTTAAATTTCTGAGTTTCCAGAAACTCAGAAAAGTTGAAAAAGAACAAAATGTGCAATTAAAGAAGTATTAAACAAAGAGGGTCACTCTCTAGTCTCATATTTGTGCTTGGGTTAATAAGAGACTCTGTCAAGATTCGCGCTTTTGCAATGTGATTTAAAACAATCACATATGTGTCTAAATTTATTCGTACATTAAAGATACATAAACTATTAGAATGACACACACAGGGAAAAGATTGAAAAAACCTAAAGTTTTTTAATTTTCAAGAATCTTATATTCAAATGAGAAATATGAAATCAAGATTGCAAACAAATTTCAAGTACCCATAAGATTATTTACAAAAAGGGCCTTAAATGATTGTATATACACAGAGGAACTGCTAAAAGAGATAAAGATTCAGAAATATAAAAGCATAGTCTGAGAGAGACAGAACCAAAAAAGAATGGTATATACGCATGGACAAATCTGAAAGAGAAAGGATGTTCAAGACTGGTATGTACGCATAGAAAAATAAAGTCTAGATTCCAAAACTTCCATTTCTTTTGTGATGACGATGAGTCCATTCTTGTGGCGAGGCCGTGGGATGGGAAGAGTTTTTTCAACCGAATGGCAATTCCCAAATTGTCCATTTTTTTTTTGCTATGCCCTCCGACGTCCTTTAATATTGTTTAACCTGAATATTCTTCAATACGTGTAGAAAAGTTGAAAAATGCAAGAATAGTCGAATGGAAGGAACTTTAGAATCAGAACAAAAGCAGCATAATGAGGTGCGCAAACATCTTCTAATGTCTTCCTCATACATTCTCTTTAGAGATAGAGAGCATTTACGTCACAAAGGTGTAATCTGTGAAAGATCAAAATAAAAGAGAAATGTAAAAGAGATCAACAGGTGTTCAATAAAGATGCTTTATTGAAGACCTTTTCCAGGCAACCCTTCTAGCTCGGTTCCAGAGAAGTGGCCACCGCTGGGTTTCCCATTTTCCAGTATGATGAATGCCTACAAAAATTTCCAGCAGGGAAAAAAAAGGAGGAATAAGGTTGGAAGATAAGACCAAAAATAATGAAATAAAAATTTCTTGCTTATGCTCGAATGTAAATGCCTTCAAGTTTTAATATATCCCCAAACATGATTACTTAGGACGGAAATGAATGATTAATGAAGAAAAAGAGTCTGAGGAAATAATTATGAATAAGACCTGCAACAAATATTTATACACAGAGAGTAGAAGCAACTCAATAGACACGAAAAACGTTACAGAACATTTCCTAATTAGCAAACAAAAAGTATTCATATTTATAAAGAATTCAGTGTAGCTTCGTGTAGTTACAGGGAGAAATAAGTTCTATTTACACTACTGCAGTAGTAGCAAAATACAGTCATGTATTTTACTGAATTTTAGTTTTGAGTGTTACAATGCTGCATCGCAACTAGGCTTTGATGATTGACGGCAAGATTTAAAGCTATGATGATGAGGAACTATCATATTTTAAAACTTGTCTCTCCAAGTGCCATAGAGTCTATAGAGTGCCCATAGGCATCATTTTCATCCTTGACTTAGTTGATACCTAAAATAATTAGTCGCATTGGGGAGAGAGACCGCCATAGCATATTGGTTAAGGTACACGAATAGAGAGGAGACACCCCAGCGATAGATCCCACTGAGGGGCTTTAGGGAGGACATCCAAACCTTAATTCTTCAGTTTCACTATGTCTATGTAAAGACCATGAAGGGGTTTAAGAGTAACAGATCAAACACAGAAAAAAAAGCAATTTGAAGTACAGTTTTACTACTTATTTTAACATTTATCTTCTGATTGTAAGAGGGGAAATAAGAAAAAGGGTAAATAAAAAAGGGCAATTTTGGAAAGGGGGGGGGTCACCAATACTGGAAGAGAAAAGATTTCCATAACTATTATTAGTTTATCAGCATTCCAGAGTGAGTGGTATTGTGCTAATGATCTAGTCTTCAGCATTAGGAAATTAGTAGTTTTATCCAATAATATCCTTGGTATGTTGGTGGCATCTACACTCTATTTCCCTCAGCACCCTTTAATATAACATAAAGCATACGCACATACACGCGGACACACACAAATGGACACACATGCATCTGGGTTATATATATATATATATATATATATATATATATATATATATATATATATATATATATATATATATATATATATATATATATATATTATATATACACACACACACACACACACACAGAGAGAGAGAGAGAGAGAGAGAGAGAGAGAGAGAGAGAGAGAGAGAGAGAGAGAGAGAGAGAGGAGAGAGAGAGAGAGAGAGAGAGAGAGAGAGAGAGAGAGAGAGAGTAGAGAGAGAGAGAGAGAGAGAGAGAGAGAGAGAGAGAGAGAGAGAGAGAGAGAGAGAGAGAGAGAGAGAGAGAGAGAGAGAGAGAGAGAGAGAGAATTAAAAACATTATCCAGTTGTCAATGGCTATATGTAGATCTGAATTGGCTCTTTAAAGGAAGTTAGTGTGAGAAGTTCTGTTTCTGATATTTTCAAGGCAGTTATTTCTTTGATCAACGCAAAAAAGAATTTTATAATAATAGCAAATGTTAGAAAGAAGCTAAAGAAAACAGACGCATGTTTTACAGAATGTAAAGAAAGAGAGGAGGAATTGGAGGAGGAATCATATTATTGATCTTAAATGAGAAAGACGACTAATGTCCTCATGCAGAAAAGGAAAAGTGGATGATGATGATGATGATGATGATGATGAGGAAGGGAGGAGGAGGAGGAGGAGGAGGAGAAGTAGGAGGAGGAGGGGGAGGAGAAAGAGGAAGAGGAGGAGTCAAATAACTAATCCCAAGAAGGAAAAACAACAATATAATCACGAGCGTAGAGACAAAGTTGAAGGAGAGGAGGTGGAGGAAAATATGGAAGGGAAGGGAGCAGAGGAAACTTTGGAGGAAAAGGAATCTAATCATTGACCCGAAATAAAAGACCAAAATGTCAGTTATGTCCTTATTTGGGTGATTAACACTACGTTTAATATTTGAATGAGTGAGGATGACAATAGCTAAACATTGTAAACAGCTGCTAATGAATATATAAATATCTAAGAACTCTCTCTCTCTCTCTCTCTCTCTCTCTCTCTCTCTCTCTCTCTCTCTCTCTCTCTCTCTCTCTCTCTCTCCCTCTCTCTCTCTCTCTCTCTCCTCTCTCTCTCTCTCTCTCTCTCTCTCTCTCTCTCTCTCTCTCTCTCTCCTCCTTTTTTTATAACAATGAATATAATACATGAGAAAAACATTCCATGTTAAATAGGAGTTTGATATCCTGTCTCCCCCCATTAATTGATCAAATATAGAGATCTTAATTCATATAAAATACTAAACTTTGTCAAAGACACATGCATGGAAAAATACAGAACATACACTCAGTTAAATGCACCTAGGAAAGAAAACATACAGAGAATACGTAGACTTTAGCAAACATATGCAAGGAGACAGGCAAAACATATACAGAGTAAGATGCACATATGAAAGAAAATGTACAATTAGATCTAAGTTAATAATACAAGCCAACAGATATACGCAGTGCATATGAGAGATCAAATTCACAAACAGTAAATGCACACATACACAGGGATATCGAAAACATATGCATAGTCAAAATGCACACGCAATACATGCCAAGCCTTAAATATGCCCACGGGAATACACAATGTAGTTATGAGCACCAATACATGAAAATACACACAAGAAAAATAATTGCACAGTCAAACTCCTATTTTCACATGGTTCGTTTCCAAATACGAATTTCCAAGCAAATCTTAGCAAAAGACAATGGCAGTGTGTACTGTCTGGTAGTGCCCAACTGTTTGCCTTATGTGCGAAATACAATTTGATGATCATAATTAAAAACGAGGAAGGTTCTTTTTTATATAATTTTCTTGAAGTTCCTTCACTTAGTAAATATATAATATAATAATGATAATCTTTTGCATTGCATAAAGAATAAACATTGAGTCGCAAATAACATCCATGGCTCTCTCTCTCTCTCTCTCTCTCTCTCTCTCTCTCTCTCTCTCTCTCTCTCTCTCTCTCTCTCTCTCTCTCTCTCTCTCTCTCTCTCTCTCTCTCTCTCTCTCTCTCTCTCTCTCTCTATCTATCTACCTATCTATCTATCTATCTATCTCTCTCTCTCTTTCTTTATTTTCTTTCATAACGAAGAAGTAATTAATGAGAAGTATTTTCCATCTTGAATAGAGTTTTTTATGACTTGCCCTCTCCCATTCATAGATCAATTGTGACTTATAGAAAAGATCTCCTTTGTAGCCCAAATTAGTTTTTTGTCAGTGAACATAAAACAATAGATGGAGCTGGAAGTGAATTCAATTGCTAATACAAAGGGAATATGCACACTGAAATGCACAAACAATAAATGGGCAGAATTAAATGGAAATCCACCTGAAACACATAACATAGGTAAATTTACACATCATTGTTCACGAAATTTGCAAAACACGCATAAAGAGTTAAAATACAAATATACACGGATGTAAACAGACATACAGAGTAAAATGCACTTTCGTATGTTTACCTATATGTAGTTAAAGCACACATGCATTCATTCGCAAAGCTAACTGCATAATAATTCACTCTTTCAAGGATTCCAAGAGATTTATTATGCAAATCACTTGGATGGAGAAATGTCCATCAACTTGCATAAAGCTTAATGCCTTGTTCATAGGAGACGTTTCCAAACCGCTATCTCCATAGTATGTAAATATGAAAGACAATGGCAATCATAGACTCTTTTGTAAAGCTTGTTCTACAGCACATTGATCGTCTCGTGTGAACATCAAATCAAAATTCAAAATGTATGATAAATACACTTTTTTTTTATTTTCTACAGCATCTTTGGATAATAATTATATTGTAACAGAGTTCTTGCTTTCCACGTAATAAATTATGAGAATGAGTTCTTCACAACACCATTCTTGGACTCTCTCTCTCTCTCTATCTGTATATATATATATATATATATATATATATATATATATATATATATATATATATATATATATATATATATATATATATATATATATATATATATATATATATATATATATATATATATATATATATATATATTATATATATATATATATATAATATATATATATATATATATATATATATATATATATATATATATATATATATATATATATATATATATATATATATATATATATATATATATATATATATATATATATATATATATATATATATATATATATATATATATATATATATATATATATATATATATATATATATATATATATATATATATATATATATATATATATATATATATAAATATATATATATAAATATATATATATATATATATATATACATATATATATATATATATATATATATATATATATATATATATATATATATATATATATATATATATATATATATATATATATATATATATATATATATATATATATATATATATATATATATATATATATATATATATATATATATATATATATATATATATATATATATATATATATATATATATATATATATATATATATATATATATATATATATATATATATATATATATATATATATATATATATATATATATATATATATATATATATATATATATATATATATATATATATATATATATATATATATATATATATATATATATATATATATATATATATATATATATATATATATATATATATATATATATATATATATATATATATATATATATATATATATATATATATATATATATATATATATATATATATATATATATATATATATATATATATATATATATATATATATATATATATATATATATATATATATATATATATATATATATATATATATATATATATATATATATATATATATATATATATATATATATATATATATATATATATATATATATATATATATATATATATATATATATATATATATATATATATATATATATATATATATATATATATATATATATATATATATATATATATATATATTTATATAGTAGGTTGGCCATGGCACCAGCCGCCCGTTGAAAGACTACGACTGAAGGTATTAGGATGCAACTAGGACTGGTCCAGACAGTTCCAGGTTGAATCTTCCTTCAGGACGGTTCTTTCCTCATGCCTACATCTACACTGAATATTCTGGCATATTCATTACACATCTCCTGCTATTCCATTACATTTGACAAGTCACAACATTCTGCACGTCTGTCACTTTTACTTTCCTTTTCCTCACATTTTGTCATTATTTATGGAAGGTTCACAACTAATGGCCCCCAGTACCCGGCATAGTGGGGTGCGAAGAATCTCCGGGGTTCGTGTTGACTCCACCATTGGCTTGAGGGCAGACACGCCTGGTGGTAGTAATGGTTCTGCTCTTAACCTTGCACCTCCTAATAGATCTCCTTCTTTCACTCTTCAATATTCAAACATTCGTGGGCTGAACTCTAATCTTTCGTCTGTGGAACAGCACTTGGGCTCTTTCCTCCCTAACCTCCTCCTCCTATCTGAAACCCAGTTGTCTATACATGCTTCCACTGATCCTTTCCAAATCTCCCACTATAATCTGTATACTCGTTTTCGTTCCAAAGGTGGGGTCTGTGCTTACTGCAACATTAACACTCCTACTGTGAGGCTCATGGACCTTGAATCTCCTAACTTTGATGTTCTCTGGCTAAAAGTCTATCTCTCCACTACCACTATCTTCCTTTGCTTCTGCTACTGTTCTCCAAACTCCACCGAGTTTGTATCTTTCTTTGAATATCTCTCCTCGTGCCATGAGTCCTTGCTATCTTCTCACCCACATGCCGAATTTCTCTACATTGGAGACTTCAATGTACACCACAGTGAGTGGCTTCATTCTTCTCACACTGATGTGGGAGGAAGCGAGGCTCTTGCTTTCTCTATTACTCATGATCTGGAGCAAATTATTAAACATCCTCCTCGTGTTCCTGATCGTCACGAACATGCTGCTAACATTCTTGACCTTTTTTTTACTTCTAGCCCTTCAAACTACTCTTATTCCGTGCTTTCCCCTCTTGGTAAATCTGACCACTCCATGATCTCTGTCTCTTCCATTTTCGCTCCCCCTCCACCAATCCCTCCTACTCAACGCCGCCTTTGGCACTTCGAGCGAACTCAATATGAAAATTTGCGTAACTTTCTCTTTGACTTTCCATGGGATGACTACTGCTTTCGGTCCCTCAACCCTGATCGGGTAGCTGTAAAAGTTGCCGAGATCATGACCGCGGGAATGGAGGCGTACATCCCCTCTTCTACAAAAACTTTCTCTCCCCCTAAACCTTGGTTTGACCGTGCCTGCTCCATGGCTATCCAGGCTAGGAATCAGGCTCACCGATCTTACCAAGCCTCTCCTTCCGATTTAACTCGCTCTGCTTTTATTATAGCTAGGAATCGCTGTACAGCTCAGATTCGAAGGTCTAAGGCTTCCTTTATAAGAAGGAAAGTTGATGACCTTAACTCCTCTCCCACTGACAAATGCTTCTGGTCCTTAGCCAAAAACCTCTCCAAAAACTTCTGTAACTCAAGCTTTCCCCCTCTCATTCGTTCTGATGGTTCTATAGCTTGCTCTCCCACTGACAAAGCCACTCTCTTTGGCTCTCATTTTTCTGCCAACTCTTCTATCAACGATTCCAGCACACCTGTTCCTCAGTTTTTTCCCCTCTCTAACCCTATGCCCTCCCTTATCCTTTCTTCACGCAAAGTTCATAAGGTTCTTCGCTCTCTAAAGACAAACAAGGCATCTGGTCCCGATGGTATCCCTGCAAGGTTCCTTAAGGAATTTGCAGATGAACTGGCTCCCGTGCTTTGCCGTCTTTTTCGCCTCATTCTGTCAACTAGTATCTATCCTTCATCTTGGAAGCATGCTCTAGTTCAACCTGTTCCTAAGAAGGGTGACCGCTCTATTCCTTCTAACTACCGACCTATTGCTAAAGTTTTCGAAACTTTGCTCAATGCTCACTTCTTGAAACGCCTTGAATCTAACTCACTTATCTCCGATCACCAGTACGGCTTCCGCAAGGCAAGATCCACTGGTGATCTGTCCTATCTTACTCATGTATGGTCATCTTCTCTGAGGAACTATGGGGAATCCTTTGTCGTCGCCCTTGATATCTCTAAGGCTTTTGACAGAGTCTGGCACAAGGCTCTGTTGGCCAAACTCCCTGCCTACGGCTTTACCCCTTCTTTCTGTTCTCTGATTTCCAGTTTTCTTACTGACCGTTCTATATCTGTAGTTGTTGATGGCGCGACATCTAGCCCTTTCTCTGTGTCCAGTGGTGTTCCACAGGGCTCTGTTCTTTCACCTACTCTCTTCCTTCTCTTCATCAATGATCTTCTACAGTCCCCATCTTCCTCTCTTCTTCATGCCTTTGCCGATGACTCTACCCTTCACTTTTCCTCTGCCTTTTCTTCACAACCTTCATCTGTTACTCGTAATCAATCTCGTATCACTCTTTCTTCTACTCTTAACTCCGATTTGCAGAGAGTATCTGAATGGGGCACTCAAAATTTAGTTAAATTCAATGCCTCCAAGACACAGTTTCTGGCTATCTCTTTATCTTCTTCTCCTCCAGATAACCCTATTGTCTTCGAAACTAACGAAATTTACCCTCTTAACTCTATCAATATATTAGGAATCCACATAGCCTCTAACTTGTCTTGGAGGAATCACATAATCCAAATTTCTAAATCTTCATCCAAAAAATTGGGGGTTTTGTTTCGTTTTCGTTATTACTTTTCCTCATTGCAGTTACTTAAAATTTACAAAGGTCTTATCCGCCCCTGCTTAGAATACTGCTCACACATCTGGGGTGCTTCTTCCTTTACTTATCTTCTTGATAGGGTTCAATCTAAGGCAGTCAGACTTATTAATGATCCTTCTCTTACTTCTAACTTGGATTCTCTCTCTCTTCGCCGTAAGGTATCTTCCCTTTCGCTTTTCTATCGCTACTACTTCCATCGCTGCTCTGATGAGTTGGCGAGTTGCATCCCTCCTCCACTGCCGAGGCCGCGTAACACTCGCCAAGCGGCCTCATCTCACAGGTACTGTGTGGAGATTTGTAGCTCGCGGATTGGTCGGTGCAGCGACTGCTTCTTCCCATCTACCTCCAGACTCTGGAACTCTCTTCCTCCTTCTGTCTTTCCTAGTTCTTACGACCTTTCATCCTTCAAAAAGCAGATCTATCGTCATCTCAGAGCCTAGTCCTCCATATCTCTGGGTCCTCTTTACTTTGACTGTTTTTTCTGTCTGTCGTTTTCCTTTGTGTGACATTACCTCATCTCTGCCTTGCCCTTAACTTTTACTTTTCCTTCGTCTTGGTATTTTCTCGTGCCCGGGCCTTTGTTGATGAGGGCAGTTTCTGCCTGTCCCGGTGTCACACTCTTAAAAAAAAAAAAATAAAATATATATATATATATATATATATATATATATATATATATATATATATATATATATATATATATATATATATATATATATATATATATATATATATATATATATATATATATATATATATATATATATATATATATATATATATATATATATATATATATATATATATATATATATATATATATATATATATATATATATATATATATATATATATATATATATATATATATATATATATATATATATATATATATATATATATATATATATATATATATATATTATATATA
>JAXCGZ010010885.1:0-12500 GCA_037179515.1 Halocaridina rubra | reverse complement strand
CATAGCAATTAATTAATAATAAAATATAGTGTAATAATTGATTGATGGCAGAGGAGCACTCTGCGATTATTAATTAAGAGTAATATATTATGGTTTACATGTATTAATAACAGAAGAGCACCCTGCGATTATTGATAAAGAGTAATATTTGTAACATTTTATTGTTGTATGGAGGGTGATAGCTTTCTCGTACCTCTATCGCTAAGCCATTCAACATGAGGAATAAATTTGCAATGAGCTTTTTGACTTAATACCTGTATTATTGGTTGCTTGGTTAGTTATCCAAGATGACTGAATCATTACTATTATAATGGTAATACAATATTGAAATATTGATAATAATAATAATAATAATAATAATAATAATATAAAAATAATGATAATAATACTAATAATATTATTATTATTATTATTATTATTATTATCATTATTGTTATTATTATTATTATTATTATTATTATTATTATTATTATTATTATTATTATTATTATTATCATTATTATTATTATCATTATTATTATTATTATTATTATTATTATTATTAGTAGTAGTAGTAGTAGTAGTAGTAGGAGGAGGAGGAGGAGGAGGAGGAGGAGGAGGAGGAGGAGGAGGAGGAGGAGGAGGAGGAGGAGGAGGAGGAGGAGGAGTAGGTATTGGAGTCCATTGTCGTACAAAAATCATTCACATCTTGAAGAACACTTGATCATCAGTTAAGAAATTCTTGTTCAAGACATACAGGTGTCTTTAGGACCTGGTTAAAACGCCAAATATCTTCTTCTTTGCTAATGTCTTCGCTACATTGCCTCCCTGGTAGGATGTGCAACACTAGAGTAAATAATGTAAAAGTATTAAGTTTTGAGGTTGCGGTTTTCGAAATTCAATGAAAATATTAAATTAATGTAAAATTATAAGAACAGTAAAAAAAAAAAAAAAAAAATAGTGGCTGCTAGAGTGGATGTCCACTTTGCTTCAAATTCTAGGATATTTAGACAAGAATATCCATGCCAGCAACCTCATCGAACTAGGTTGAGGTGGTTCATTCAATTTTTTTATGAAAATATCCTGATGGAAGTAGTAGTAGTAGTAATAGTAGCAGCGGTGGTGGAGATAGTAGTAGAAGTAACAAGTATTGTTGTGCATTCATTAATTCGTAACCTCAGTCCCCTCCCTTGCGGTTCCTTCAACGACGAGAGTAATTCATTTTCATGAATTACTCATGATTTATGAGTACAGCAATGCAGTCTCTGCTGGCAATAATGAGAGAGTAAAAAAAGGTCATACAATATAATGAGATCAGCTACTGGTATTCACAATCGTTGGCTTATGCTGTTCTTGCGGAGAAACTTAAGGATCCGATGGATTGTAATGAATGGGTGTCTAGTTCCAATTTGACATTGTTAGTAAAGACTCCTAAGTATTAGCAGCAGCAGTAATGGTTATAATAATGATAATAATAATAGTAGTAGTAGTTGTAGTAGTAGTTTCATGTAATAATTTTGTTTAGATTGCTTTCTCAGTCTTTCTGTGAGGATTCATATATATCACTCTGGTTGATAAAGAATCCTGCTGCAGGAGGTAACCGGCGAAGACGTGCTGATGGTAACAGATGCTGAGATGCCTAAGGGTGGCTCTCTCTCTCTCTCTCTCTCTCTCTCTCTCTCTCTCTCTCTCTCTCTCTCTCTCTCTCTCTCTCTCTCTCTCTCTTTCTATGATAGAAATGGTTAGAAGGATGGTTATATAATAGCCATTCAAGCAATAAATGTTGCATCAGGTCAACTTGCAGCAGTTAAAAGAGGCACGCCCACAATATAACTGTGAAGCGTTGATTGACTGAGGTATATTGATGTGTTATTACTTAGCTAGTCAGCATTATTAGTATGGATGATAAGATTTTGTAGTGTTCTAGACTGAATGGTATTAGTGATGTTTTTTCAGTTTTAATTATTTTTTCGAAGAATTTTGTATATACAGCTATGTGGAAGTTATAATAATAATAATAATAATAATAATAATAATAATAATAATAATAATAATAATAATAATAATAAATAGAAAAAGAAGGAGAAAATGGAGAAGGAAAATGAGGAGAAGAAGAAGAAATTTTTTTTTTTAGCTAACCTCACTCCTCTCCACCCCCCCCCAAAAAAAATAAAATAGATAAATGAAAGCCATTAGGATTTCTTGGGGGGGGGGGGTTGAAAAGAAAGATAGTACTGAGTGGGAGGTTCCTTTTGCCTACCCACAAGATGGTATCGAAATGGCCTTGTTAGCCAACTCCAACCCCCCCAAGCGGATGACGTTGTTTGTTTGAGATACTTATGGTCGGTCAATAGAGGAAAACTGTGCCTTGAAATCAGACAAGGGAAAGAGCAGAGTGCTCTTCTGCCATTAATGCATGTAAACCATAATATATTATTCTTAATTAATAATCACAGAGTGCTCCTCTGCCATCAGTCAATTATTACACTATATTTTATTCTTAATTACTTGCTATGATACTTAAAATGAATTGCAAATTCTATTAATATTTTATTTATACATAACCAAACATAGAGTGCAATGTTTAACAACTGCAATACCACTGGGAGTGCCCATGTGCACGTCCCCATATACAGTTATCTTAATTAATAAAAAAAAAAACTAATGTATGGACTTTTGTACACTGTGGACAAATACAATTCTGCAAAATTTTATAATTTAGGGTTTTGTAAAGAAGAATAAAAACAGAGAGATCTAATGTTTTTCATATTTACAAGGCAAGTCACCAAACCTAACCTCTACTCATATATAGTATATTTGTTCAGGTTTTACGTCACGGACTCCCTTTTCTACCAAGGGCTAAGATAATTGCCTTCTTGCGAAGGACTTGTTTTGGCAGATGTAATCGTTACCCTGAGTGCATGCCCTTGCTAACCTCAGACCGTGACGGGGCGGGAACCCTCGACCTGATGCCTCACTGTCGCGGACGCTACCACTTGAGCCACGGTGACTACTCTACTCATATATAATATATGCATGCGTATATATAGATACATCTGCATGCATGTATATGTATATGTAGTTACCTATTACTCTATCTGAAAATTGTTATACTATATCTGCTTCAAATTGTCTGTAGTGTTTCGGTGGTAAAGTGGAGATTTGACTCAAGAAGCGCCATTGGAAATTATTACTACAAATATTACTCTTCATTAATAATCGGAGAGTGCTCTTCTGCCATCAGTCAATTGCTACTACATGTATAACTTATATTACTCTTAATTAATAATCGCGGAGTGCTCTTCTGCCATCAATCAATTCTTATACTATATTTTATTCTTTATTACTTGCTATGATATTTAAAATTAATGGCAAATTCCATTGATATTTGATTTATACATGACCAAATATAGATTGTAATATTTAACAATTGCAATATCACTGGGAGTGCCCATGTGCACATGTCCCCATATACAGTTATTTGATTAATAAAAAAAGAAAAAAAACTAACCTAACCAAACCTAAATGTTTATGAGGTTTTTGGGGTCACTCATCATTACAAGATCCTACTTGGTAAATTCTCTCTCTCTCTCTCTCTCTCTCTCTCTCTCTCTCTCTCCTCTCTCTCTCTCTCTCTCTCTCTCTCTCTCTCTCTCTTTCTATGTATATATATATATATATATATATATATATATATATATATATATATATATATATATATATATATATATATATATATATAATTTTTTTTTCAAACACGGCAGTTGTCTCCTGTTTGTCTTCGTTATAATAATAATAATAATAATAATAATAATAATAATAATAATAATAATAATAATAATAATAATGATAATAATAGGATTTTCAAGAATGGCCGCATTTCACATGTAGGCTGAAAAATAACTACCAGAAAAATTATGTGAACCTTTTTTTTTATTACTTTTAATTGCTTTAGGACTTGAGAAATGGCTTTGGGATTTGGTGGGTCCTTTTTTCCTCCCCCCTCTCCGGTAATGAAGATCTCATTGCCTTTATTGACTACTTCCTGTCTTGTCTTTTTCTGTATAGACAGACAGACATATAGATAGACAGACAGACAGATAGATAGATAGATAGGTAGATAGATATAGAGAGAGAGAGAGAGAGAGAGAGAGAGAGAGAGAGAGAGAGAGAGAGAGAGAGAGAGAGAGAGAGAGAGAGAGAGTTTGTAATTACGTGATTGTAATTACCTAATTGTGCTTAGTGGAAAGAGCCCCAAGCTCGTCTCCTGATCGGTTCCATTATAGTGCTTAGTGATACTTATCATGCTTGTCCTTAGAACTAAGCGAATTCCAATTATCAACTACTCTTACACTAAAAACTTACATCCTTACATCCTGCAAAGAAATTTCTTACGAAGCTTCAAACTATAATCTCTAGTTTTAGTGCCAGCCATATCCAAATATCGATCCCTATCCACTCTGTCATAACCATGAAGGAATTTAAAAACTCACCATATCCCCCCTCAATTTTCTAGCTTCGAGTGATGGTAAGTCTAATTCCCTCAGCCTCGAGTTATGACTGAGAATGCGTATCTCTGGCACCAGTTTCGTGGCATGTCTTTGAACTTTTTCCAGCATAACTACGTGCTTTTTCAAGCACAGATTCCAAAAAGGGCTGCATATTCAAGCTTTGGCCTCACATAGGTTGCATATATATTTCTGAGCACTTGCTAGGAAAGCATACGTTGCCCTTAGTATGCCATTTATATGCATTTCTGGAGAAAAATCTGCCAGTATGTTTACTCCTAGACCTCTCTCATTTTCAGTTTCGTGTGTGTGTGTGTGTGTGTGTGGGAGAGAGAGAGAGAGAGAGAGAGAGAGAGAGAGAGAGAGAGAGAGAGAGAGAGAGAGAGAGAGAGAGAGAGAGAGAGAGAGAGAGAGAGAGAGAGTAATACTTATCCACCAATGAAGCTCCTGTGAAGTGATGGCCACACGAATCCCCAATATTTAATCGAAATAGAATGGGAAAATTCGTCTGAGCTAACGAAGTAGCCTGTGCTCGGGATAATAAAAAGTCCCGATTTCTTAAACAGTGTAAACCTAGGATACCATATTGTTAGTTAGCTAGACACACACAGATGCATAAACTAACAATATGGTATCCTAGGTTTACACTGTTTAAGAAATCGGGCCAAAGTCTTTGATAAGTTAAACTTGGGAATTTATGTGTTTGATAAAAACGCTCATCAGTCTAGCTACAAATGATGGCTCATTATCTGTACAAATTTTATTCTCTTCAGTCTTGTTTTCTGTCTGTAGTCACCGTGGCTCAAGCGGTAGCATCCGCGACTCTGAGGCGTCAGGTCGAGGGCTCGCTCCCCGTCACGGTCTGAGGTTATCGAGGGCATGCACTCAGGGTTACGATTACAATCTGCCAAAACAAGTCCTTTGCAAGAAAGCAACCGTCCTAGGCCTTGGTAGAAAAGAGAGACCGTGACGTAAAACCGGAACAAGTCTTCTTTTCTGTCTAGATCCTCATTACTTTGACATCATTCAACTAACCTTTTTTATTGTTATTCTTCTGTTATTTCTGCCTTGCCCTAAAACTTTTACTTTTTTTTTTTGCCTATGTCGGTGTCGAACTCATAACAAGATCCTATATCTATCTATCTATCTATCTATCTATCTGTCTGTCTATCTGTCTGTCTATCTGTCTATCTTTATATATATATATATATATATATATATATATATATATATATATATATATATATATATATATATATATATATATAAAGATATACATATATATATATATATATATATATATATATATATATATATATATATATATATATATATATATATATATATATATATGTATATATGTGTATATATATATATATATATATATATATATATATATATATATATATATATATATATATATATATATATATATATATATATATAATGTTAACCTCCATTTTCTACAATGTAATAGCGTTCTTTTAGACAAGCCGCCTCAGTCTTCCATTGTCACTAGCTCTATTCTCAGAAATTCTTGAATAGGGAAGTTTAATCTCTCTCTCTCTCTCTCTCTCTCCTCTCTCTCTCTCTCTCTCTCTCTCTCTCTCTCTCTCTCTCTCTCTCTCTCTCTCTCTCTCTCGGATGCTGAATATTCTGTGCTTTTGAAGTCTCGCAGGCCTATAAATGAAGCTAGAAATGGATTGAAATGATTAACCATTATTTATTCTTTTTACCTATGTCATCCTCCCTCCCATTTGTTCGCTTTTTCCTCATAATTATTTTCAAGATTTTCATTTTCGCTTTTTTTTTAATTTGCTCATCATCTATTTTTCCTCTTTGTCTGTTACCATTACCTCCTCTTTTCAAACATTCTCACGTTATAATTTTAATTTGTTCTCTTCTTCATTCCTTTTCTGTTACCCCATTTCTTTATACTTTTATTATTTCTTTTTCTTGATCTCTTCCCGACTCGCCCACTCCCCTCCTTCCTATAGCTCATTTGCACAAAATGAGATTCTCCTTCCAATGTGTCTTCTTCTCTTGCTCTCTTCTTTTCCTTTGGGAGTATCCTCTCACTACCGAGATAGCAACGTGTAAGTTTTAAAGATCCCCCTTAGGGAGGGGGGCAAGAATATTTCCAGCGTGTTTCCTTGCGGGTCGTAAAAGTCGATTAAATGGGGTGGAGCGAGGGCCTGGAAATCCCCATCTCTGTATCCTCTTCCCGCAAAGAGTCAAAGTGGCGGCAAGAATACTTCCTGGGTGTTGCCTTGAGTGGCCTAAAGGTTGACTAAATGAGGTGGAGCGAGGGGCTGGAATCCCCACCTCTGTATCTTCTCCCTCAAAGAGTCAAGATATTTTGCTTTGACTCAGCCACCCTCCTTATAAGGGGGAATATGTCTCTTGTATAAGTACGTTATAACTTTTCTTGCATTTGTTTCTTAAATTATTTCCTCTCTCATCGTACGATTTTCATGCTTTAAAATGATAAAATGTTGTTTTATAACATGGGATATAGGTTCCTCTTTGCTTAACCGTCTCTTGTTTGGCTTATTAATATTTCTGAAAGTTTTATAAGAAGAACTAGAGTTTTGTAACACATTTTACAAGTGTGTGAAATAAACTAAAATCATAAATTTAATAAGCTCATTATCTTTAATTATCTTCTTTTGATATTAGGCTATGTAGTTTTCTAACCTGTTATAAATCATTATCCTTTTTACGGACTATTTTTATATTTATTAGCTTAATTTATTTCCCAACATTATTAATGGTGCTTCTTAAGTGTCTAATTATATCAACTATCAGTTTACCTATTTGGGTAGCGTCCGCGACTCTGAGGCGGCAGGTCGAGGGTTCGCGCCCCTTCACGGTCTGAGGTTAGCAAGAAGGCAACTGTCCTAGCCCTTGGTAGAAAAGGGAGTCCGTGACGTAAAACCGGAACAATTTAAAAGCTCATAGATACCTGGGCTCAAAGTGTGTGTGTGTGTGTGTGTGCGTGTTTCACAAGCGTTTATATATCTAAAATATTGCAAGAAGTAAGAACTACATTGGCAAACTGCAGGGTCCGAGGTAGCTTTTTATGCATCATTGCTCCTATGTGGGATAATGGGATTGAGCGCAGGGATTGTGAAGATTTGCCTCGTACGGAGAAAATGTGCCAGGGAAAAAATTCTCTGATTTACCTTAGGAAAAATAAAAATAATATGTATCGCGGATGCGTCTTGTATATTTTTCTGGAAAAAAAACTATATATATATATATATATATATATATATATATATATATATATATATATATATATATATATATATATATATATATATATATATATATATATAAAGTAATAATAAAAAAAAAAAAAATAATAATAATGATAATGAGTCTTTGGATATCTAACATATGGGCTTAGTATCAGAGAAGACTGCATAATTTACACAAGTTTCAAAACACTATGCCTCAAATATCTCCATTGGGCAGAGTATATATATAGAGAGAGCGTCTTCCGTCGAGGAAATAGATTTCCTCACCAGATGTGATCTTTTGGCAAGAGTTTGAAGATTTGGTATGCAAGCTTTCAAAAGCCACGATCCTTCATCGTCAAGTATCCAGAGTTACTAAGTTCTCTGGTTTACCTCATCAGCCACTTTTGAGACTTGGTACCAGCCGCTGTCTCCAATGAGCTATCGCTTGATAGGTTGATGTGAAGTAACTGTAAAATGGACTGAAATAAGAAGTGAATCGTTTGTATTTTTACACAGTTATAGTATTGATATATTTGTAGTCACCGTGGCTCAAGCGGTAGCGTCCGCGACATTGAGGCGTCAGGTCGAGGGTTCGCGCCCCGTCACGGTCTGTGGTTAGCAAGGGCATGCACTCAGGGTAACGATTATATCTGCCAAAACAAGTCCTTCGCAAGAAGGCAACCGTCCTAGCCCTTAGTAGACATGGGAGTCCGTGACGTAAAACCGGAACATAGTATTGATATATTTCTCCTGTTTTTATTAGTATAAGAGGCGTTGTTGTTGTTGATCAAATGTTTAATTTCATATAATTCTTTTTCTCCAATAATACTTCCCCATTCATTATGATACCCCATTATATTTCTTATTCTGATTGGTCTTTTTGACCCCTTCAATTGCTTGTATGACTGATTACCCATAACGGAGTCGGAGAGTTTGCCTGCCGTGATGGCGTGTGTGTGTGTGTGTGTGTGTGTGTGTGTGTGAGAGAGAGAGAGAGAGAGAGAGAGAGAGAGAGAGAGAGAGAGAGAGAGAGAGAGAGAGAGAGTCATTACGTATCGTACCCCTAAATTTAGCGTTGTTTTGACAATGTGATCTCAAAGTCACCCATCAATGGTTGATCCGTATCATTAAGCCACCCATCAGAAGTTGGGTCACAATTATTTCCATGAATTGATGATCATGTCTTAAGTTTATTTATTTCATGTTTTTTTCTAATAGTCTTAATGGTAGCTGATTTTCCCACGATACGCAAAGTGGAAGAGAATACAGTTGGAGTAGTTGAAGTGGAAGAGAAAAAGAAATAAGTTGAGGAAGAGAATAACTCAACTGGCGAAGTATTTTATGTTGTTGTGCTCAGATTTTCTATTTTTAATTGTTTCCTTAATAGTAATTTCCTTTTCTATTGATATTTCAAATTTATTTTTGTTTTTAATTATCGTTTTCGGCCTTATCCATACCTCAACTAAGAACAGAATTTTAATTTTAAGTTTTCACATTAACTCTATTATGTAGTTCAGTGGATCAGCGCCTCGGTCTAACCCGAATACCAGAGAACATGAATCATTTTTACCCCGACCGGGACTTGAACCTTGGACTTAATAATTACTAAGCCAAGGCGCAACCAACTACACCACAGAAGGTCTTAAAAGGGAATAAACCTTACAGCTTATATCTGATATACTAGGAATGAACGCATTCTATCTGAATGCCACTATGTTCATATTACAGTTTCCCCCAACCTCACTCGTGGCTTCATTTTAGCATTAATAACCTTGAAAGTACTAGGATCTCACATTTTTTTTTCAATTTTCTTACGTAGCTATTTACATATTCAGTATATTCGCGTGTTTCTCGTTAAATAACATCATATATATATATATATATATATATATATATATATATATATATATATGTATACAAGTATAATAATTGTTATTATTATTATTATTATTATTATTATTATTATTATTATTATTATTATTATTATTATTATTATTATTATTATTATATATTTACTCATATGTATGCACGTATTATTATTATTATTGTTATTATTATTATTATTATTATTATTATTATTATTATTATTATTATTATTATTATTATTATTTTTATCATTATTGTTGTTGTTGTTGCTTTCATCCCTTATTCTGTCGTTTTAATATTGTAGTAGCATTTGTATTTTGTTACCAAGTTTAAAAAATGTGTTACACAAATCAGAGAGAGAGAGAGAGAGAGAGAGAGAGAGAGAGAGAGAGAGAGAGAGAGAGAGAGAGAGAGAGAGAATATGTTACTTGCTTGAGTATAAATCTGGAAATAAATCTTGGTTTAACAATGCTCTTTTTTTATTTATTTTTTTTTTTGGCTGGCATAACAAAGAAAGACATATCCATAACTAATGAAGTCATCCTAAGAGCAGGTCATTTGTGGAAGGAAAGGGGTTGTAATGGGTTATAGGTATGGGAGGAGGTAAAGGTACACTACAGGTATATTAGAGAAGTCTTTACCTGCAGAAGTAATTAGCGACTTGAGAAAGTTATCACTGTGTTCTTACCCTTCACTTACGACGGACCTCATCAGTTATCGGTTCAGAGGAGGGACTTTGGCTAGCTCTTTATATATATATATATATATATATATATATATATATATATATATATATATATATATATATATATTATATATATATATATATATATATATATATATATATATATATTCTCCACCCACGGACGGGTAGAACAGGTCATGGAAGACCCGTAGGGTGGTCGCCAGCCGTCACAGACCCCAACCTTCCACTGTGGTGCCCAACCACAGCGCTAACCTCCCCAGTAAACAGCTTAAACTCTCTTGCCTGAACGGGGCGCGATCCGCCGACATCGCGAGTGCGAGGCCAGCGCGTTACCACTGTACTAGCCATGAGGCTATTGGCGAGCTCGGAGAAGTTATTTACCTGTACTTGGGAAGAACCTTTTAAGTGACTTACCTAGCGGGAGATGCACCCTTACACCAATTCCTTTATCTACAAGGGTCCAAAGGGCAGTGTGGCTGACAGCTTTACCTTTTTATTTTCACTGAGGTCAAGCGATTGGTCAACAGATAGTAAATGATATAGATTTATGTATGTCTTGGTGTTCCACTTGTTTTTGCCTGTCCCGGTGTCACACTCATAAAAAATACATATATGCACACATACATACATTCATTATATACATACATACATACATACATACATACATACATACATACATGCATACATACATACATACATACATTCATACATACATACATACATACATACATACATACATACATACATGCATACATACATACATACATACATACATACATACATACATACATACATACATACATACATACATACATACATACATACATATATACATACATGCATAAATATAGCTGATGAGGACGTTTAGAGATGAAAAGAGCATTACAGTATTTGTACATCAGTACTTTGACGTGTTGGCAATAAAAAAAAAAACCTTTTTGAGCAGCAAAACGATGACTTTAGTCAACACCTTTCTCTGTATTTCAAAGAATTTTATTTTAATTCACATTAACTTTCTTTGAACACTTTTTGGTTGTGTGTGTGTGTGTGTGTGTGTGTGTGTGTGTGTGTGTGTGTGTGTGTGTGTGTGTGTGTGTGTGTGTGTGTGTTTATTTATTTATTTTTTTTATTTTTTTAATTTAAAGTAGCTGCATGTTTTGACCTTCAGAATGATTCTTCATAATTCCGCCCACTACTATTTTGAGGTCATTTTGCAATATTTTGAATTTATTCCCCTGTCGCTTATCGAATTGGGTATGTTGATAAAGAAGTCCATTTTTATTCCTACAACTGTATAAATATATTTTCTTTTAAAAATACCTGGTATTAGTGCCTGGCATAGTGCAGTAAACAAATGGAAGCCATAAAGTTACATAGCTATTAATAAATGATTTTTCAGCATGATTTTATAATTGTAATTCTTTTTATTTATGTTTGTCTGTAGTACATTCCAATACTCATCATATCATACCAGAAGAATACCATTTAGAGTAAATGGTTCGCTTTAAAAAGAAAAATATCGAATAGCTCTGAAATTACTCACTTCTGGCGAACAGTGAGTGAATGCGTATCTTTGAATGAGTAATGATAAAAATCATTCATTACCTTTCAGGGGTAACCGAGAAGAATACAATTAGAAGAAAACAGTTTTCTTTTAAGAAGAGAAAGATCCAATAACATTAAAAATATTCATTTCGGGGAAAACAGAATCAATGCGTTTCATTATAAGAGTAACCATTGAAATCTCTCAATACCTTTCAGTGATAATTGAGAAAAACTACAGGTAAAAATAAAGGGTTCGCTTATAAGAAGAAGTAGAATTATAACACTGAAAATACGCACATGTGGGTACAGAGTGAATGCGTATATCTTTATGAGAGTGCCGATTACAATCTCTCATTACCTTTCCGAGGTAACTGAGAAGTGGCTTATTAAGATGCCAAAGACTCTTGTCGATCAGTTAAGGTACTGCCAGTTAATCCAGTTAGGCCACTAATGATGATGATAGGTCGATCTCAGTTGCTGATTGGCTTTGCGTTCGAAGGAGAGGCGGCAAGGTGGATGTGTATTTAAGGAAAATTAAAATGAACTCCACAATCGGCAGATTTTCCTGTGTTCGTATGGTGTCTTTCGTTCTTCCTAACAAGTCTCATGGAGGAAAGTGTTGGCAGTGGCCTAAATATTTATGGCTGGATG